>UCOM01001133.1:0-49114 GCA_900474385.1 Ormyrus pomaceus
ATGATTAGAAATGCCAGACAAAAATCTATATTGTCTTCAATTTATAAGATTTTTGGCAGTTAGAAAACTTGTAAAAATAATTATATAAGTACAAGTGCCTTAGTAAAATTAATAAATAAATAGTGTATGCTAGTATTTAGATACGTAATTATTGTAATTTTATAAATATATACGTTAACATTAAAGCTAAGAAATTTTAACTCATTTTAAAATATAATTTTTTACGAAGTTGTAAATTGTGTGCGAATGTTTTATGATTATTAATAAAAGTCTACATTTTTTAAAACTTGTCTTTACAATTATTTAGAAACCAAAGTGAAATCCTACCTTTCAAAACGAAATTCTGATTTCTGGTAAATTTTAACTATTTTAATTAACAACTTTTTAAAAACAAAATTTAATGAAGAGAATGTATTTATTAGAAAATTTTAAATTTCGTAAAAGTTCTGATATAAACATTTATCCTGTGAAATGCGTATTTTGATTATGAACTAAACAAAAATGTATGCGATATAGTTTTTTTCTTTAACCACTTGACGTACTTAAAACGATTCTTTGATAAAGATTTTATTGTATTTTAATTCCAAAAAAAAACTAAAAATAAACATTTTTTATTTGTAATAATGAAAGCTTGAAATTTTAAAAAACCGATACAGTACTGTTCTTATTCAAAATTTGTTAATAATTACTGCAGATTATTTTAAAAATACAAATTTACGATTCATAATAATTTCAAAGAAACTCAGTTTCTAAATTTCGTCTGTTATTCAAGCTGCTCCAGTTTCGAGAGCTTTAAAAAAGCTCGCGAAAGCAAGGTACTCAAGCACGCAAGCCGGCCATGCGCAGAGTAAACATTGCTGACATAGTGTTGGTCAATACACGTGATTGGTCAATACACGTGCAAAAATCGGAGTCGGCGTACATTGGTGTGTGTTTTGACCGATTCGAAAAGCGTGAGTTTTCCTCGATGCGTTTAGTGCACGCGTAAGATCGTCCGGCGTTGGGAACAATTGGCGAATTGACATGTCACTCCTAAAGGCGCAAGATTTTCTGGGAAAGTTTTGCGCTCGTTATGTCGTCAGTTTGCCGAAAATTAATCTTTCGCGGTCTCAAAAGGTAACTAACCTCCAAACAAGCCCTTTTAGGTTATGACTGGACTAATGAACTATCTTATATAAGAAATGAATTATGCATTTTTTCCATCAAGTTCGATTAGAAACTGAAAGCTCGGGTGAAAACCTATAGGCCAGTATTTTTTTCAAAATTTACGGAAGCAGTTTTATTTCAAATTTCGATCGTTTATTAAGTATCGATTTTTCATTTTGCAACAATTTTATTGTTTATTAATGTAATTTTGTAACTTTTATGTACTGTAATCAATTTCAGATCCTAATTATTTGTTTGACAAGTGGTACCTTATTACTTGGGAGCTTAGCACAGTTTTTAAAGAGGCGTAGAAGGCACCCTATTCCACCCTCTCGAAGGCACCTCAGAGATTCAAGACAGAGATTAATTAACTCGAAAGCTTCTAATTTTGGTAAAGCATTGTACATTATTTTACTTGCTAAAACGATACTTTAATGGAAACAATTCTGTAGATGCTGTTTCTCAAGCTTCGTGGGCAAGGCGAAGTGAAGCCAGTTCCCGCAGTCACATTAGTGACAGAGCATCTCTGATATCTTCTGTACCTGGAGGAGTTGAAGGAGATTCTAAGCTAACACCTCAACAATATGGAGTACTGGGTAAGTTTTTAAAATGCGCTCACATTTCATTCATTGAAACTTACAGACTCTAAAGAGAATACTCCTATTCACTCATCGTAAAGCTTTGTAAGCTAAAAGACATTGGGAATGTAAGGTTATAGCTAGAGACTACTAGAAAATTCTAGAAGGCCATTATCCACGTTTAAAAACCTTGGTTACTATCAATATTTAAAAAGAACTTCTTTCAAAGAACATTGGAGCTTTTAATTAAGGTAAAGAGTTTAGATGGATTTCTTTTGTACAAATTCATCAATATTTTATTTTTATTGATATTCTAATTAATTTTATTCAATAATTGTTTTCTGAGCAACATTTAAAAGTAGATCTATTTAGCTTGAAAGGAATAAAAAATAATTTTTATTTTTATTGATTGTACAGTTAAATATAAACAAATTATAACTATATAAAAATTTAGCATTTTGCCAGTCATTGAAATCATTAAGCAAAATAAAAAACCATCATAACTGAATATCATAACAGCTAATAAGGTCGACTAATAATTTATTAAAACTACTTAATTCACTGTGTTACCGACACTTGTTTAGAAAAACTCTTTCCTGGAAGACCAATCAATAATTAATATGCAGCTTTAGTTTTTTTTTATAATTTTATGTATTTATATTTACATGATAATTTACAGATTTGGATTATTCAAAGAAACGATTAACTATTAAAATAATTAACATGTAAGCATAAGCTGATCAAATGGTAGCGATAGAAGTCATAGATCAATATATTATAACATTTATTTCTGTTTCTGTATTTACGTACACGCGTTTAAATAAGCTTGTTATTAGGGTAATTGGCGTATATTTCGCAAGTCATAAATGCATTTTTTTTATCATCTTTTAAGCATATAATGGGTTTTTGTTTCGACAGACAGATAAATCTTCACCAAGGTAACATCCTTTTATATTTTCTCTTGGCAAAAAGAATTTGGCTGCCTCTGTCTTGTCAGCGTTTTGTCAACTGCTGCTTTATAAATATTTCCTTCGTTTGTCAGATTCACGAAGAACGCGTCAAATTCTTCTTTTTTCCTTAATTATTGCTAGATGCAACTATAACAATAAATCATTAACCGTACCGGAATGTTCTTTTTCTTTGCTTTCTCAAACTTAGAATCTGTGTATCACAATTGTTTAGGACTTTGCTTTTATTTTCGACTCTTCCGAGATAAACGTGTGTTCCTTCTATTTTCCATTTTTATTAGTAAAAACAATGATCTGATTAATCTGCAATTAAGGTAGTATTATAATCGATAAAAACACAACGGAAAAATTTACATTGAATGTAAAGTAACGTATCGATAAAAAAGTTTGAGAAAGTAAAATAATAACAATTTTTTTTGCTACACTTATGAAGAATTTCTAGCTTAAAATATTTACAACGTCGATGCCTTCCTTTTCTCTCCTAAACGAATCAAAATTCTCAACGAAATCGCCTCCTTTTGGATTCAATAACAAACGCTTTACAGCAAAAAAAGCAAAAAGCTCCTCGGTCTAAACAGACTTTGCTTTCAGTCTAACGGACTTGACCCTGACGAATCTCGTCTCGCGACGGGGGATATTCGAACTTGGAATTTCGAGGAGAAAGAGAAAATCGCCCTTCGAACTTCAAAGCGAATATCCCAGATCAAAGGACGATGGTCGATCGCATTATTATTTCGTACATTTAAAAGATTGACATCGGCACATACTAGGAATTCATAAGCCCTGCAACTCGCTATAAATACTTACATCGCTACTCTTACAAACCTTACAAATGTCTAAAATTATGCTGCATTCTCAAAAATATAGCGTGGCCGTTCTCGTATTTTTTTCTTTTTTTTTTATTATCCTCCTTCCTCAGCTTCGCTCTCCGAACTTTTTTTTTCTCGTTTTCTTTTATCTTTTTTTCTTTCTTTCTTCACTCTCATCGCCGTCGAAAACTCGCACAATCACCGCTCATACATCGTTTCTCATCTCGCCGTGGCGCATATCTAAAATAAAGGTAGCTCTTGTGCTCCGCGGTCTCCTTTCAGGAAGGCTCGCGTACATATAATATGTTTATTTATTCATTTGTTTATTTACTCTTATATTATTATATTCATCTATATATGTCATAACGATTTTCTTCATTGAATTCGAGGATAGGTTTCAAACGTTTTATTACGTACGGTTGTCGCGCATAAAGGCGAAAAAGCTTGTTACGAGCTAAGTAACCTCTTTCGGAATAATAGACATCTCAAAATTAACGCTTAATTACTCAAATACAATGATAACTAATCCAATAATTTGTCGAATACGTGCTCTTAATTTACAAAACAAAAGAAGACAGAAGTCATACAAGGTGCGCTTAATTCCTTGCACAAAGAATACGCATCGTACAGAGAAGATAATGTGTGCAATGTGTACGTGTGTGAAAAAGGATGTAGCATTATATATATATATATATATATATTATCTGTAAGACATTTGTTTTATTCTTTATTTTTTTGGTAGAACGAACTTTTTCGCACGAGGGTGTCACGTCAACAACGGGTCGATCGTCGGGCAAAAGGCAATACGTTATCGAAAGTGTCCGGGGTTTTTCGGTACTTCTAAATGCAAGACGGAATGTGATGCACTGATTCTACATCGGCTCTGACAATCGCCAGGTGCGGGCGGAGGGGGGGAGATACACCCGGGCTCGATTGCTTGTACTTAATACTTTGTGAGAGACTAGCTCATCGATAGACCTCTTCCTACTAATACAAGTTAAATATACAGTTTTCGCAGCGGCGTACCGACACACGCACACAGCCTCTCCCTGCCCATCGAAACGGTCGAAAGTGCTTTCCGCTCCTCCTCCGCCTTCCCCAGAGCCCCGCGGAGGCCCGCGGTGACCGTTTCGAGGTAAGAGAGGCGAGCTTCGTTCCCCCGTCGGCGCTCGAAAAAACGAAAGAAGGACCAGCGCGCGTTGAGGTGCGTGTGTCGCGAGCGTGTGTGTGCGCGTGTGCGGATATAGCTATTGAGAAATCGCCGGGAGACACACAGCTAAAGCGTTTTATCGGCGCGCGGCGGCCGCTCCAATCATCAATCAATCAATCTTTGGCGAGATTCCGGGCCGCGCGCCCCTCTTCCCCGCTTCTCTCTCTCTCTCTCTCTCTCCTCGCCGCCGACGCTTCACGTGGCGAGGAGGAGGAGGAGGCCGCTCTCCGCCAGGAGGAGAAGCGCGCCCGCGAGGAGGGAGGACTCTCGGCTCGGCGCGGCGCTCTGCTCGTTCTTGAAGGGCACGGGACCGTCGCCCTGCATGCCCTCGGGCCGCTTGTTGCCGAGGATGGCGTTCTCGTCGCTGTCCTTGCTGTACTGCTGGGCGGAGGCGCTGTCGGTCTGCTGCTGGGGCTGCTCCTGCGTCGTGGGCAGGGTCGTGAGTCGAAGCGTCGTCGGCATCGTCGTCGTGGTGGTGGTGGTGATCGGCTCGGTGGTCGGCGGGGGCAGGGTCGTGGGGGCGAGGCTGTTGTTGCTCAGGTAGTAGACGGGCCCGAACTCGGGGACGACGTCGGTGATGCCCTCCTCGCTGCGGTCGGCGCCGATGGTGCGAGGGGGCATCGAGGTGCGGTCCTCGTAGCGGGAGTAGAGCTTGCCGGAGTACGGGACGACGGTGACGGTGTTCTTGCCGCGGAGGGTCACGTTGACAGCTGTTCCCGGGGCCAGGGCGATCTCCACGCTGAAAGGAGAAGAGTTTTGTTAATCGAATGCACTTGTGTTCCGACTGAAAGAGCCGAATCTATTCAGAAATCTTATTGACGAAACTGGAGAATAAATATATGAGCCTGAAGTTTGTCTTTAGAAATCTGATTTCATTTTAAGCTTATACTGGCTTTCGTAGATATGTCATGTTTTGTAGCTCAAAATAATGTCAAGTAATGACTTTCGGCAGCTTCGCGCAATTGTTCAAAAAATGATTTCGTACACTGAGAGAAGAAATATAGTCATCTTGTAAAAATGACCATACTGTCTAGTAAACCCACAACAGACTGTCAAAACCCAAAAGATTACTATACTTTATAAGAAATTTTACTATACTGTTTGGTAAATTTACCTGTAAAGTATGGTAATGTTTTGGCATTGACAGTCTGGCGGCCTTACTAAGCAGTATGATAATTTTTACAAAACTTTTTCTCTCAGTGTAGCTTTCTAACGATGCCAACTTCAGAATCACGGAACAATGATTATTTACAGGAGCGCACAACGACAGTTCAGTCGATCATCGAAAAGTGCTCTCCTCTTCCCCCGAAATGCAAATCACCCGCTTTTCGCCCGCAATCGGCCGAACTCACGTGTAGACGTCAGTCCGATTCTCGCGCAGGTGTATGCCCCACTTGATGTCGGCGAGGCGGGTCTTGTTGCGCAGGCTGATGCTGGTGTTGAGCCCGGTGAACATGGCGGGCGCGTGGCCCCAGTAGGTCGTGCGGGTGAACGAGTAGGCGAACGCCTCGGCCATCTCGGCCCAGGCGGAGCCGAGGTTGCGTATCGTCCCCTCGGCCAGGACGCGATCCTCGCTCTTCTCCACGTGGCTGCGCTGCTGGTTGAACTGCACGTCCGTCAGCTCGTAGGAGATCGGCTCGGTTTCCACGAGCAGCTGACCCTCGTCCGAGGCGCCCTCCTGGCCGTCCTGCAATTTTTAATAAAAAAAAAAAGTAGTGTCGTCGTTTCTCTGAAGTGCGCTGTGGATTCGGTTTTATTCGCTAATAAAACGGTGAGAATTTTAATGCCGGCGGCGCCGCGACCGCAGTCGTAAATTTCACCGGCGCTCTTTTCCGTCTTTCGAAAGCCGCGCGGCGCGTAACAAAAACACAAAGTTCACAAATAAAACGGCTCCGCGGAGCCGTAAAAAAACGCTCACCTCCTTGACGTAGCTGATGGTGCCGAGGGAGTCCTGGGCGCTGAGGGTGCCGACGTTGTAGTCGACCCGTCTCGAGTCGTCGGCCTTGCGCCTCGCGACGTAGAGCTTGTCCTGCTTGGTGGCGACGGCGCCGAACGGCACCTGGTCGTACTTGCTCCAGTCGGTCCAGTTTATGCGCGCCGCGCTCTCCACGTTCTGCAGCAGCTGGTAGTGCTCGTAGGTGCTCACGCTGCCGGCGAGCGTGACCGTGCAGCGCTTGTCGCCCTCCTTCTGGCCGCCGGCCACCCAGACGCCGTTGTGCAGGGCGCGACAGACGAAGATCGGACGCTTAGAGCTCTTGGCCGGGTCGTCCGCTGGAACGAGAGAGAGGACGGGGGTTTTAGCGGGGCGAGAGAAATTATTTTGCTGGAGAAGTCGATTAAGGAGCGAAGAGTTTTGATTGAGCGATAAAAAAAGCTTCATTGGGAATTGAAGCATCGAGAGGTTAGATTTTAACTTCGTTTGCGTACAGTTATGCCATTCAGCTTCGCTTGAAGAGCCGGTTTATAATCGTCTGAATTCTAAAAAAAAGTATTCAATGCGCGCTTCACTCGTATCTTTCATAAAAAACAAACGCACCCAAGGCTCCCGAGAAGCATAAAATCTCGAGAACGAAGCCTCGAAACCGCAACTCCCACTTTTACGAAACTCCGGGCCGTTTAAACAATACGAGACTAATTGCAAGCCCAATTCGAGAAACTAATAGCATCAAACGGCGACGCCAACCGATAATTCGTCGGCGCGGTTGGCCTACTTTGACGCTCGCTCCGCCGCGTATACGTATATATATACGTTATCACCGAAATCTCACGTCGGCGCGATGCGTCGCGCGAGATTATCCGGATACGGCTGGTAATGGCAATCATTAACGCTGATGGCGTTTACGGGACCGAAGTTTGCTCTTTGATTTTTCGCGGAGATTGTGGCAGTTTCTTTGGCTCTCGGGGCAATTTCCGGGATTGTTCGGAAAATGCCTTTTTTTTTTTTTAACGGTTCGCGGTTTTTAGCGGCGGAATTTGTTAGTTAAATTTCTTTTGTTAACACCGAGTTTCGCTGCATTTTTCCTCAAAGCTTCGTACCGAAATCGAAGCGGCAGACTGAGTTTTCATTTTTGTAATTTATGCGATAGAAGCCGTAAATTCTAAACAATGATTCTCCCCGCAATTATCCGACCGTAAAACAGAAGCTTCGAAACGACACGCAAGAAGTTTTACAGCCCCGAGCCTCGAGAAACTCTCTTTCTCCCGTCAGTCTTAATTTCGCGATTCGTTCGAAAGTCCCCTTCCAGTCGCCGCGGCCGTAAAATCAACAATCCCCGAAATAAAAAAGAAAGAAAAGGGACACCAACCTGCATCGCCGACGTTCTCGAAGCCGCCGATGACGAAGTTCTTGGACGCGCTGTACCGCCACTCGGGCGTCCAGTTCAGTATGCTCGAGGTGACCAGCTGTCCGTGTCCGTACTTGGAGGACAGGATGTGGACGCTGGTGTCCGCGTTGGCGAGGAGCAGCAGCAGGCTGCCGAGGCCGATCGCCAGCAGCATCGTCTGCAACGAAAAGAGAGATACGATTAGCTTTGCTGTGGCCGACCTTCGGTGCGCGCAGGTTTCCGGGCTTGACCTGTGCCGCGCTGGGCGCCGCGCGCGTTGAGTGATTTTAATTACGGGCAATTCAGGCGTGACTCGCGCCTCCTTGGCTTCGAATTATGGGCTGCATTACACATAGGCTTAATGACAGCGGGAGGAGGAGGATGGATTTTCGTAAATTGTACGGACGGCGCGGGAGTGTAGGCTCAATTGCGAGATTTTTGTGTAGAAGCGGCTGCTCTCTTGGCTTCTACGGGGAGCTGGGAATTTTCGAGCGCGGCTGTTTTTCTTGCTATTCGGCGAGTTTCGGATATTGTTGGCTGATTCTTGCGTGGGTGGAGGGAAATTTTGCAGTGAAAATTACTGTATTTGTAGGCGAATTTAGCTAAATTTAGCATGCGATTCCAGTGATTCCGGTAGATTCGTTCCCGAGTTAATGACAAGTGTTCAGCCGGCTGATTTCACGTCGATCGGCACGAGTTCGACGGCTGCTCTCGCTCTCGTACTTAATTCATATTTATTAAGAATGCGCAACACTTGGCTTGTTCTTGCTTGAGTACTCGAGCAAAGCAAATAACCCGGCTTCCCTTCTCTCTCCCTCTGCAATTCCATTTTTTATAATTTCAGCCTTTTACTCTTGCCTACGGTACTTTTTTTCCAGCTACTCGACGTTTTCCCATCGGACGTATCCGACGTTTAGAAAAATGCACTACTCTTGCAATTGAAAAAAACCAAGGACACGCCGCAAAACCCCCGAAACCTCTCGATCCCCAATCCAGGACCACGGCAACCCACATCCTCCAGCCTCTCTCTCTCTCCTCGGCATCGGGCAATTGGAGCGGGCGTCGCGAGGGGGGTCATCGAACCAGCGCCAAGCGCGCGCGAGTAATAAGCGATAGAGCGCGCGCTCGCGCGAGCACAGGAGAGCTCTTGCGGGCCGCTCTTTGCGCGGCCGGCCAATTGATTCGCGGAGCGTGACGAGGCTCGTGTGCGTGCGCGTGTGTGTGTGTGTGTGTGCATCTTGCGTGCGATCCGTATCTCCCCGGGCGAGGAGTAACTGGATCCGAGCCGCGTTTCCGGCAGATAAGATAGCGCGAGGCGAATAAAAAGAAACGACGAGGACGACTCGCGAGCCCAGGACGCGGAGGTCGTTAATTAGAAGGGGGGAGAGGGGGATTTTCGGGATTTTCGCGCGCGATTTAGCCCGAGGGGAGGTGGATTAGCGGCGCGGCCGCTTTTTTTTAACGGGAATACGGGCGCGTAATCTCGGGAGTTTAGCGGAGGCACGGGATTTAATTGAAATAAACCGGCGACTGCGTCCGCGGAATGCGCGAGCGTTATCTTAACCGTACAGTCGGCTGCTTCTTTTTTCTTCTTTTCGCGCGGCGCGCATTAAAGAAAATAATGGACGGTAAAATTCAGCAAAAATAAAAATGATCGAGCGCGAAGGATTCGTGTGTGTGTGTGTATGAAAGGCTAGAATTACGCTTACGATCGGTGTAAAAAAACACTACCGAGAAATCTTTTTGCACGTGTATTGTATATATATTTATTGCGCAACGCGACCTTTACCTCCAATATGTATGTACTCTTGAATATTTTCACGGTGAATTTCTCGGTAATTCTAATGAGAATACTTCCGACATACCGGCGAGCCTCTGCAATTTCATTTTTACGATACACGTCGAACCGCAGAAATAACTCGGCGGGCAATAAAAATTCGCACACATTCCCCGCCTCGATTCTCCTTGTCGAAAGGATGCGGAGATCGACTTGGCCGTAAAGATGCATTCACCTTTATTACGGCTGCTTAGCGCAAAACCGTAGACGCGCCCCGGCGCCTCCCGCCGCGAGAGTATCCCAGAAACGCAGACCAGGAAGAAGTCCGAGACCTCGAGAAAAGCTCCGAAAACACGCGGCAACCCGAATACCGGCTCGTAAATCCTCCTCTTGAAAAATGATCGACCTCCTCCTCCTCCGGCAAAAATCCCACCCAACATACCCTCGTTCGGCTATCCGCTCAGTATATACACGCGCGCAACGGCGGCGGCGCGCATATCCGCCCGTTCGCCAGGAGAGCGTCGCACTTGCATTCCGGATCGGCGCCGAGCGCGATATCTCTCGAAAAATCGCGAGATCGACCGCCGGCCGTTTCCCGGATCTCCCCCGGAAGCGGACCTTCATTGTCCGAATTCCGTCTCCTATGTACACTTTGTCTCGGTGAATGGCGTCGTTATTAACGTCCCCCCGCGCTATTTATAGAGTTAATAGATCGGCGAGGCTTCGCGGAAACGGCGATTTTGATGCGAGGCGCGCGCGCGCGACGGGTGTTATTTTTACGTGGTGACACCGCGCTTCTTAATGGAGCGTGTTACGTGCCGGGTATTTTGCGAAGCGGCTTCCCGGTAGCGGTGATTGGGTTATTGGGGGGGGGGAGCTCGGACGAGGCGAATCGGCCGATTCGATCGAGGTTTTTAGAGGAAAATGAAGGTGGAAATTGTAATTTGCAGATTCTCGATCAGGCTCCGGAGATTGGAGGTTATTTAAGTGGCAGTTTTCTAGTCGAAAGTGTAAATTATTATGGTTTTTTTATGAAAAAAAAAAAAAAAAAAAACGTCCAGGTTTAACGGGCAATTTAACTGTCCGAGATGTCGTTAAATTTTTTTCGAGCGCAATAAATTCCTCCCGACCGTCGTCATTTAAATAAACTGAACTTTATCGCCTCGTCCCGGGCAATCAATTACCCCTTACTCTCAAAACGCTTCCGGCCCATTTCTTACGCCAGAAGAACACTTTCTCCAATCGAACGTTCAAACCTCGCGTTTATCCGACTCTTACGAAAAAACAAAACAGCAAAGACACACTGCACCGGTAACGGTGTCCGCGCGGTCCGTGATTTACGCCGTCGTCTCCGAGGACGGGTTAACGCGGCGTAAACGCCCGGATTTACAGCGGCGCGATAACGGCGGGCGGTAAACTTTATCGGAGGCTGCTTTTCTATGCGGCCCGCTCGATAATCTAAACAAGTTTAATTGCTCATTATGTAAGAAAGCACACACGGGGAGATCCCGCGTCGATAAGGCGAATAATGGGAAACGCCCCGTTTCACGGCCGCTGATTCAGCATAGAGCGACACGGGAGCTTATCATCGGAAACGCGGAAATAAAGGGCCGCGCCGCGCTAATGACAGGCCATTTTTCCCGATTTCCGAGGGACTCCGCCGGAGGAGGAGGGACCGTCGGCGGGGCGCGGAGAGATTAGCGGGTAATTGGCTCGATTAATTGGCAGGAGCCGGGGCCGGTAATCGCGTTCGGGGGGGCAATTTTTGCGCAATTCCCGCGGCGATAAATTCCCGCGCACCGTTAGGAATAGAGAGAGAGAGAGAGAGAGAGAGAGAGAGGCCGATAAGCGAGCGGGCAATCAGCCGCTCGTCGCCCGGACAAGTGCATAGTTGCTTTGACATTCGCGAGCGCGGCGGGGGGACGATTATTATCGAGTAATGGACCGGCGCGGGGGGCATCTTTGCGTAACCGATTGTTATGCTACCGAAGAGATGCGCGCGTCGCGCGCAATTTCGCGACGAATCGGATTGATATAATTTATGGCGCGGAGCGCTGTTTCAGCGGGGAAAAGGCCGCTGCGAAACAGGTAGCGCCGGGTAATTACCGACGGCGGGACGGAAAAGCGGGGGGAACTCGTTTTTCTCTCTCTCTCGCGCGAGCTTTGCCTTTTGGCAGCCGCTAATTTTGATTGATCGATGTGCCGTGCGCCGACTCTTTCTTTTTTTTTTTGGGTGGAAGGTCTTTCGCGCCGGGAGTCGGTGATTGATCACTGTAATTTTGACATTACGCCTCGCGCTAATTATGCGTTTCTCCTCGGACTTTTAGTATTTTGTAACTGTACACCGTGAACATTGACTCGCTCGATCGGCTTTCAGAGTTTAATCGCATCCTGCTGGTATCGACTGTTTAAACTTTAGTACACTGACACGAGAAAGAAAAAAACGAGGGAAAAATTACTATTTTTTTTACATAGTAATTTTTAAAACAGTCAATAATTTTTCTATTCAAAATATTAATTTTTTTCTATTACTATTGTAAAATTTGCCACAATTTGAGTCTGTCCGTCGGTTACCACAAAAAACAGTAATTTTTCCCTCGTTATTGTTCTTAGCTTACGGCGCTTGAGAAAAAGTTTTAACAGCTTCTGAAAGTAGAAAATTCAAAATCCTTTTCCTTCTCGCCACCTTTATCGCACCGGAAATCGACTCATTTTTACGGCCGGACTCGACAATTTTCCCGCGACATTATCATTTCCCTCGAGAACCATAACTAAATCGCGCTAATTACCGATACCTAAAACTCGTCGAACCGCCGAGAAAAATCATAAATCCGGGCAAAAAGGAAACTGCAGGAAGCCATCGGGCGACAGTCCCTCGGCAGGTACATAATAATCGCCGGCTGGAAAGCCGAGTCCCCCGAATCGATGCCTGCGAATTAGCGCGATTTACGTAAGTCCGCGGCGTTGTAGGTGTGGCGCGCGGAAAATTGATCCTTCAGCTGCAAAGGCAATTTCGTTCCTCTCTCTCTGATGAGGGTTTATTCCGCCGGGAAAAGGAGGAGGCGGAGGAGGAGGAGGAGGCGGTCAAGGCGAGTGCGGGAATTCCCGCGGCCCGACGCCGGGAGAGGACGTATATCGCGAGAGGGATGGAATATGTCGCATGATTGCTAATTGCGTAAGTGGCGGGCGTTATTATCCGAAGGGCAAAAAAAAAAGCGGCTACTGTTGTTTTTGTTCTGGGTGTCGTTACGCGCGGCGCTGCGCATTCTTCAAATTAATAGGAGGTGAGAAAACGAGCGTGTTGTTGTTTCTTTCTTTTTGTTGGAAAATGAAAATGGCTGTTTTTTTTTTCTATTTTTTTATCGCCGCTCGTAAATATTCGCAGACTTTTGTGTCTTCTCACGGACGCCTTGTGTGTTTATTGGAAAATTCTCTCGGTGCGCCGAGAGGAAGATACAATACATTTGAATGCTAATTTTAACGGGGAGTCCAAAGTGGGAGAGCGGCTTCGTTGCGAAATAGGAATGAAAATCTGTTTACTCGTAAGGTCAACCCAATTACCTTTTAATGGAGTACACGTATATTAACCGCGTTAAAGCCCGGCTACCTCTTCATTATCTTGCATAAAGCTGTTCTCCTCATTACGAGTAATTGAACTTGATTTGAAAATCCATCGGGGGGGCTTACATAAGTTGTTTTACACTCGTCCGAAAGCGCATCTTCTCGCTCGACCTTCGCAAAAACGCCCGTCGATTATTCTCGCAAACAAAAACCGAAGCACTCCAAAATCACAGCCGCACAGAGCTTCTGGAAAAAAGAAGAAGGCTCGCGAGATCGATCAATCAGCCTGGCGTCCCGGGCGGTCTCTATACTCCGGTAGCCCGCCGAAACGTTAATCTCCCCCACAGCGCGTCCCGGTAACCTTCTGTCTCTCTCTCCTCTCTCTCGGCAAAGGACTGGGCACGCGCGCGGGCCGCACAAAGGGCGCACGCCTCCGCGCATATAATTTCGCGACGCGCGGCCGGCTTTGTGACGCGGGCGGAGGAGTCGTCGCTTCTTCTCTCCTTTCTCGCGCCAGGAGGGAAGGAACTGTGGCCTACTTCCTCGCATCGATTCCCAGAGAAAGAAGGACGCGCGGGATTAACGCCGGCTCTCTCTCTCTCTCGCTCCCCGACTGGGCTCTTTTATCGGAGAGGAACACACCTCGTGACCTTACTGCGGGAGAGCGTTCTTTTATTTTTTGTGTGTGGGAGAAGATTTTGGGGGCGAGGGAGGGGGAGTGTTTTTGGGAGTTCGTTTGTCTGGGAGTGGGATTGATTCGAGGGAAGGGGGATCTTGCACAGCTGTTTTTATCGCGAAGAGACTAAGGGTTTTGGGGTCGAGTGTCGTCGGTGGCCTGCTGGCTTGCGGATCTTCTTCTCGTTCGACCTGATATCGAGGAGTATATACGTGCAGCTTTTTTGTTTCTCGACGATAAAATACATATTTCCCACCGCTTCGTTAAAGTAAACTCACCGGAACGAAGCGCGAAAACCCACCGCGGAATCCGCGTTGATTAAAAAAGAAAAACAAGAAATTCCAACTCGTTGAATAAACACTCGAGAGAGAGAGAGAGAGAGCCGGAGAATAATCGTAACCCGTCGCGCGATAATAACTCGACCCTCTCGACGTGTATTCACCCTCCCGCAAAAAAAAGGCTGCACACAGCTCTCTCTCTCTCTCGCGGCTCGTAAAAAAATAAAAGCCCGCGCGCCTAATGAACCGGCACAAAGCCTCCTTTTTTCGAGTGCAGCCATACAAGCTTAATGCTCGAGCGGCGGTGTGCAGCTCTCCTCAAGAGAGAGAGAGAGAGAATAATTTTCACCTCTCCGGCTCCTTTTGATGTCTCTCCTCGCGTCCCGGCTGCGGTTTCGCGGATTCGAAATTGCGCGACCGCAAAGAGAGCCCTTTGTTGCATCTCTGTCTCTCTCTCGTGGAGAGAGAGAGAGAGAGAGAGAGAGAGAGAGAAGGAACCCGAGAAGCGAGGCCGCGGAGCGGAGCTTAGGCCTGCGTGGCGGGTGCAAAGACACACCGCCGTCGCCGCCGCGGACCGAGGAGCGAGCGAACAACAGGTTCGATTGTCGAGGAGAGAGGAGGGTTATTAACTCGACGACTGGAGGGGCCTTGTTTTCGACGACTTGGATCCGAGGAGGCTGACTCTTTCGGCGATAATATTTTGTTTTGATCGAGAGGCGCAGCTCCGAGGAGGGATTGAGAGGATATCGTGACTCGGAGCGGGGACATATATTTGCAATTCTGATTCGCGATGTTTTCGGAGGCTTTAATTGGTCGCCGAGTTCGATGGGGGGATTTAAATTTAAAGCCGGCGGGTGACATAATTTTATAAAACACGAGCCGGGACGATCGAGTTTCTGTTCCAGGTATACTGTTAATTCAGGGATTTTATACATCTTTTCGCCTCGCGAGATTAATATATGCTGGTTTCCAATCAATATTCTAAAAACGATCGAAGATTAGATGAGAACTCGCCGAGATTTACCGGGACACGACTTGGAACGGCTTTTTGATTTCATAGACTCTTTCGTCGAACGGCATAAATTACGTTCCGCGGAAGTTTGCGGCCGGTATTCCGACTTCTTTAAAGAAAAATAATACGTGTCCCACCGCCGTAAATCAGCGCTTTCGCCTCCTCTTTTTTTCTACTCTCCGCAATATGCATCGGATTCCTCGTCCGTATAACCGCCGAATTATCGAACCTCCCCGAACGTCGCGACCGACGCCACTCGACTTTTACTCGACCCCGGGGAAAAGAGGAGGACTGCTTGCTTAGCGCCGGAAAGCTGAAACTTCGCCGTCCAAGTCGCCGCTTCAGAGAACGCGGAGAACTCGGCGGAAAAAGGATACCCCTCGGACGGGGCGATCGTTTTGTCGTCTTTGCAAACTTTATCGGGAGACTCCCCCGTCGTCGTCGCCCCTTTCTCTTCGAAGACGGCGGATGCCTGTGTATGCAAAAGCAGGCAGTTTCGTACTCGGAGAGCGATCCGGAAAAAAAAATCAATACCCCCTCGTTTCCCGCTGGCCGGGAGAGCTCCTTTCCATTTAACGAGGCTCGCCTAAACTTTTTCGCGCGAGGAGAAACTCGCGGCTCTTCCGCGAAGTAATTAAGTAAGAGCCTCGGCGAGAGTATTAAAAAGCACTCGTCTCCTCGAAGCTAAAAAAAAGAAACAAAATAACTCTCCGCGTGTCGTTTCTTTTCACGTGTCGTCACACCGGCCAACAAAGCAGCAGCAGCAGCAGCAGGAGCCAAAGTGCGCCGCCGCCGCCTCGAGGAACGATTGTCGTCGCGCGCGACTTCCGCCGACTCTTTTCCATCGCCATTCTCCGCAACCCCGCGACGATATTATTCCGGGGCGTCTAGACGGCGTTTCTTTTTTTTTTTTCGGGGGCTCCCCCGCCGCGGAAAAACACACCGGAAGTCTACTCGTTATTAGCCGCCGCGCGACGAGAGGAGAGGAGAGCGACACGACTTTGTCTAGACTCGCGAGTAGGGCCCTCGACTCGGTCCATCTTTATGCGCGGCCGCACTGCACCTTTCCGCGGACGGAATATCGCCGGATCCGCGAGCCGAGGAGATAAGTATGCGACAAAAGCCCTTTGGCGCGAGTCTCCGCGTCTAGGGGGGGGAAGTCGAGTGCGTGACTTTTTCTCTCTCTCGTCTTATTAGCGTGTAAACACGCTTTTTCGGGGACCGAGGAGATAAGCCCCCGCGGCGGTCGTGCTTTTGTTTACTCGGATATAATAGAATATAGACGGAAGGAAGAGCGGCCTTTGTTGGGTCGGCGAGTCGCGTTGCGCAATAATTGTTTTGAATTTTAAATTTTCGAGCGCGTAAGAAAAAAGAAAAACACGTCGTTTCGCCTGACACCGCGGTAAAGAGAAGCGTTTATCTTCGAGCGCCTCGAATATCCTCTCCGCCTCTTTACGACGGGAAGCGGGAGAGTTAAAAAATAAATATTCCAGAAAAGACAGCGCAACTGCCACTTTCAATTATTTAAAGCGGACACGCTTGAACAAACAATAAACGCGCGGCTCTCTCGACTTTAAAAAGAGACGTATCGCCGTACAGACCGGAAAGCCATCGGTAAAAAGCTCCCGCGTCGCGGAGAGGAGATAAAGTATTCACGGCTTACCAACGCGAGAGAGAACAATAGAAAAGAAGTCTTAATGTCTGACGAAGGGTTGAAGGACCTGGTCGAGAGAGAGGAGTCTCGAGATCGTGTTCGAGAACGCGTCGGTGGATGAGAGAGAGAGAGAGGCAACTCATTGGAAGCGTGGACGCGTCGAATCGATGCTCTCGTAGACAATCAGCCACTCTCTCTCTCTCTCTCGCAGGAAAGCCGGTTTCGACTTTCGATAGCTCTCCTTTTACTCTCCTCCCGTTCCGGCTTATCATCTCTTCACCGTAAAAGCGACGCGTATTCCGCCTTCGGTCCGAGTCGCCTGATCGATTTGCTCCCTTTGAATTATTCCACGCCGCGCGCCTATTTTCGCCTCTCCGCTCTGCCTCCTCGGAGCTTCGTGGCGTCTGCGGTATTTACTCTCCGCGTTCGGGAGAAATCCGACAAGGTCACTCGCCGAGAAAACAGGGCCTCGGCCATCGCCGCGAGTCCTCCGAAAACACGCAGCCTCTCCGCTGCCTTTTTTTAATTGAGCCCTCGACGCCGAAGCCAGGCTCGCGCATTAACCTTTCAAGCTCTCTCTCTCTCCCTCCTTCAGTCGCTTGAATAAATAAGCACCTCTCAAACAAACCGCAGCTCGCTCCGACGACTCGCCACGCGCGCGCCTATATATCGGAAACACGCCGCGAACGTCGATACACCTCGCGAGCAGGCTTAACCGTCTCCTTTAACGAGCCGCGCGAATAAAGTCCTCTCTCTCTCTCTCTCTCTCCCGCCGATTGAAAAGGCAAAGCTCTCTTCTCCTCCCCGCGACCTGCATACCGGCCGCTCCGCTCCTCTCCCGCGAAAAGCTCCCGCTCTCCCGGCGCGTGCTGCAGCATATATCGAATCGGCGAGGGCGGGAGGGCGGAGAGGGGGAGCGGTATATCGATTTTCGCCGCCGTCGGTTGCATTGTCAGCGGCCGGCGCGCACGGCGGCGTTACCATGATAACCCCCCCTCCCGCCGAGAGCGACGTCGACGACGACTTAAATCGTGCCCGAGAGCCGCTCGCGCCTGTCTGCCTTGACTGCCTGCCCGCCGCTGCTTGTCGATCGCAGGCCGCGGCGCGGCCTTTTGTAAGGGAAATTGAAAAATGCCCCCTTTTTTTTTCCTTTCTTTACCCCCTTCGCGGCTTCCTTTTGCGTGATTTATCGGGGAATTGAGGCGCGGAACGTCGAGGGCACACACTCTCGCTGCGGGGTAACGACTTAATTGTGACGTATACGAATCGCACTCCCGCTGTCGAGGGCCTCGCGAGAGGTTATACGAGCGCTTTATTTTGAATGGGACGTCGTCTCGTGCCTCTTTGATACGCCCGCTCGAGTACCCTCCTTTCAGCGAGTTTTATCTCTGCGCGTCGATGCGTCTCTCGGTGAATTTTAAAATGCAACTTTGCTCTCTGAACACTCTTATATTACGCGATGTATTTTCGATAAATACCGCGAACCTCGAGGCGAAAGAAAAAAAAAATTTTTCTCGATTCGTCCCGCAACGACTTTCCGACACTCGACAGCAAAATAAACAATCTCGCGCGCCACATTAAAATTACCGCTCTCCGCGCAATTACCCCGAGTCCCGCTAGGTGGCTAAAATCACCGAGCCTCCCGACGAACCAGCCGCTGCTCCCTTTAATCAGTCCCCGATAACCCCGCGAACCGCGAATCCCCCTCCGATCCTCCCCAGGCTGTGCCAACATCCACTCCCCGCGAATACATCTCCTCCCGGTGCCTCGGAAACACCGCCTAAGCAGCCCGGCCGACTCGCGCCGGCTCGCTCCCGCGAGCGGCCGAATCGCCCCCCGGTTAGTATATAAGACCGCTTCGCCGCTCTGCGCTGCCAGGTGGTCCGGCGTCACTCGAGACACTATCGCGAGCCCGGTTTTCGTCGCTCGTGCTTGTGGCTGGCTACTCTCTAGCGGACGAGATGCGCCCCTCTCGCCCCTCTGGTCTCTCCCGGCTTGTTCAGGCGCTTTATACGTCAGCGAAAGCGAGAGAGAGAGAGAGCAAAGAGAGAGAGAGAATGGACGCCGCGGCCAGACGCTCGCGCGCAATCACTCTGGAGTTCGGAGTACTGCGCCAGCGGCTGATAATCCGCGGTGTCTCAACACGGGTGTCTTACGACACTCATATCCGGAGTTTCCCTCGTTGAGAGGGACTCTGGAAACAACCGGGGGGGGCCGCGAGGACGGGGGCCCGCGCGCGTCTCTCTGCAGTCAGCTCGCCGGACGGGAAATCGGGCTGGATCCGTAGTGACAACTTTGACCACCTTTTTTTGGCATTCGGAGACACTTTTTTTTTTGTCCGTTCGCCTCGTTTTAAGATGTTTCTTTAACCTTTGGCTTTTCAATTTAGGAAGAACGTTCTTTCTCACTCGAGCGTTTTACAGTTACGGAGCGTTTGTAAATTTATTTTCCTCTTCAAATACCGTGTTCCGCGCCTCTTTTCTGGCTTGACGGCGAACTCGAGTGGCATTGAAATTCAAGAGGCTAAATAATATTTCAAATGCCAATTCCGAATCGAATTCCGATAAAGCTCGACGATTCCCCATCAAAATTCAATTCCGCCCGTTCTCCCAAAAGGAAAAAAGGTCAGTCCGCCGCTATATCGATTGAATAATTCCCCCGGCCAGTCGGCCGCGTAGTATTACGCTACGTTTAAAAAAAAAAAAAAAAAGCGGTCGGCCTTGAAATTCGTGACTCAATCGTCACTGAAAATCCGATCGAAAAAAAAGCCACTTAATCACCGCTCGGCGGCCGCGGAGCTGAATGAAAACCGTAAAAGCGTCGATCGCTCTCTCTGCACGCATCGGCTGCTCGTCCACTTTTTCTCTCTCTCTCTCTCTCGGGCGTGTCTGCACGCATCCGCGCTTACGTCACCGGTCCCCCGGCTATTTACCTTCGTCCTTTTTTCCCTCTCTCTCTCTCTCTCCCGATTCCTCGGGCTTTTTGCACTCGGCGCTGGTATTTCCAACTCGGCGCTCTCGAGATGCCTCGAGAGCTTCCCTTTCAGGCACCCGGATAAATAGAGACAGATACCAGCAGCCTCGCGTTTTTTAGGCGACTTGTATTTTTAAAACGCCACCCGACGCTAATATATCCCCGAGACGAGAACAGGCCGCGCCTGGGAATCGGCCGCTAATTAAAACGCGCTTATATCTATTGATATTAGGCTCCCCCTCCCGCGGCGCGTAAATTCGATCGAGCTGTCGTCTCTCGAATAATCGATCGTAGAGCCGCCTCGATTCTCAAGACCAGGAACACCGTAATAAACAGCCGGTCGAGCTGCGCAGCTCCGCAGCTCCTCAAGGGCAATGTGTATAAATGGACCGCCCCGGGCGATTATCCGGCCGTCGCGTGCCGGGATAGAGGACCGGAAAGCCCGCCGCCGCCTCGCGTCTGCCGGCTGCGAGGCGATTTACAACTATGCGTGCAGACTCGGCGATTGCGCAAGTCCCTTATCAAGAACACTTGACCCCCTTTTCTGTCCGCCCGTGCCTCTTTTTTATTGTCCCCTCTCGAGAGACGGTAGCTCTCCTCGGAGCTGCCAGATAGCGCCGCGCGCGATCCGCGATTACATTAATTTCGGAACGGGAGCACGTCGAGCGCTTTAGCGCGCGGCTTTACAGCGCCGCTAATCGACGCCGGCCGGCGCGAACAAAAGGCCGTAAGTCGAGGCGGTGTATAAGGCTTCTCGGTACTCGGCTTAAATATTAATCTGGCTCTCGGAGTCGGAGAAAGGGACCCCCCTCCTCCCAGCTGGCGGAGGACCCGGAGTCTCCTTTTTTTTTTTTTTTTTGTTTTATTGCCAAGGTCTTCTTCTCTTTCTCGGCCCTTTCGGCGGGGCGACTCTTCATTGATTGCGGGTTGATGAGTTTTGTCATTTTTGATGAGGATTTTATCGCTGCCGGGCTATTTTCGCGGCGACAAAAAGGGCTTTCACTTCGTTTGGTCTTTTTGTCGGCGGGGATTGACTGGGGCTCCGACGATTAGGATTAATAGAATTTTTTAGGGACTAGAAAGTTATATAGTAAATACATTTTTATCTCGGCGCGATAAGCATTATTCGATAGATGCAGCTATAAAACGTCGCCTCGAGAGCTGCCATTCGAGATGCTAAATGTTTATGTTTTGATAAATAATCGTACCGAGAATAGACGTAGTAACCGCTTTCTGTTTACTTCGTATTCCTTTGCAAGAGCGTAAAAACTAGTTGAGTATTAGATCAATACTCCTCTTTATGCTCGGAAATAAACCGAGCTCGCTTTCGCGTCCTTTAAACTTTCGATATATCGAAAACAAACGCTCCGCCCTCGCAGTATTTTTCCGCGTCCTTCGCTGATTTCCAGGCCGCCCCCTTCTATTTATGAAAACATTTGTTCTTTAATCGAACGAGATCTTCGCAGAACTCATTACCCGATTTTCCGCGCTCGCGGGTGACGTCTAATAAAAAGAAACAACGAAAACGTTTCCCCTCGCGGGGGAAATATTTTTGCCAATTCGACGGGAGAGCGAAAAAAAGCCAGGAAAGAGATCCTCCTCCGGCTGACGTCACCGGCAGACTCGCATTCGAGCCTACTTCTCTCCGCGGGTCTCGAGGCCTTTTATTTTCGCGGCCATCATAACGCGCGAAAAGCTTTCCTGCCACGGCCGCCAGGACAATACGGCTCTTTATCGGCTCGACGGGGGCCCGCTGTGCCATGTCTTGCGATTTTTTTGCAGCGCGGCCCTTCCGTCTCGGGGAGTCCCGGGATTACAGCTGAGAGGAGAGGATTGTCTCGGGTAGGAGAGGCGAGAGCGGCTAATCCGCTTTGCAGAAAAAAAAAAGGATCGATCGCCCCCCCGGCGGACGCGCCGCTCGCGAGATAAAGCGGACACTTGTCGAAGTATCCGGGTAATCTCCTCTAAAATTTCGTACTCGGGGGGGAGAGCTCAAATCAAATAAAGAGCCGCTTCCCGGGAATCTTTCTCGGGCGCCTCGGAGATCTCTCCGTCGACGAGTCGCAGGACCTCGCCTCGAGTGTTTGCGGAAAAGAACATATACAAGCGGTCGAAACGCTTTACGGGCGGGAGCGGAAGCCAAAGTGGGGTAACGCTCGGTACGAGAGCGCGCGCCTCCCGTCGTAAAAAAGCGTCGAAAAAGCACACGGCCGACGGAATAAATAAAGCGGCCCTCTTGAATTCTTAAAAATATACGCGAGTTCGCGGCTCGTCGAGGCGCCGCGCTTTCCGAGAAAGGCTTTAATTAAAAGTGCAAACCGTCGAGAAGCTTATTCTTGCTTTAACGTTCGGCCGCCGTTTCGCTTTATCATTTGCGTCCTCCCCCCTCCTTCACCTCCGATCCCCGATCCAAAACGCGAGCCTCCAATCTCTCCAACGTTTAAAGCAAACATTTGCCGAGGCCCCGAGCCTCCGTACGATATCCCAGCCGCGTTTCCCCTCCGCGAAACACCGAGGAGCAGCCGAGGAGGCAGCCAGGCAGGCAGGCGTATCCATTCGGCGTGACGGCAATTACGGTTTCTTCCCTCGAGCGGTTTTCTTGGCTGCCTCCGGGGAGGGGGTTGGAAGCCCGCGCGCGCGCGCTCGAGATCAAAGCGCTAAATAATAAAGCTCCAGCGGCGGCGGCTCTCTCTCAATCTGCGCGCGCAGAGTAGGAAGCGGCGTCCGTCGTCGTCTCTCACGAGAATCGAGAACAGCGTGTCAAATCCGCATCAAGCTATCGGGGCGAGCTTAATAGGCGTAATGCGGGCTTTCCTCCCTTTCCTCTCGCACCTTTCGCCGCGCGTCTTTTTATTTTTAACCAGCGCCGAGCAGGAAGGCCAACGAGAGAGAGAGAGAGAGAAACTGCATCGATGTTCGCCGTCAGGCGATATATATCGGGGGGGAGCCCAATTGAGGCGGCGCTAATGGCGCCGTTTTGCCAATTGGGCAGAGAGGGTAAACAAAGACGGCCGGCGCGCGACGCGAGCCGAGCAGATTAATGCTAATGGCTCTCTGTTTTTAGAGCGCAGTTTCAGAGAGAGAGAGAGAGAGACGGAGGGCGATGGAGCGCCGATTGTGTCGCGCGCCTCGACTCTCGATATAACAATGCGCCTCTCTGTGCAGTGTACCATTGTTTTTTTTTTCTTTTTCGAGAGGGGGGCCTCCTTTTTCTCGGGATGAAAGTGAATTTATTGTTTTGCCTCTCGCTTTCGAGCCGAGTTCTGTGGAACGTCACGTTCTTATCGTTTATTGCTTTCTGTAACTAATAACTGGAGATAAGATGGGCGAGGTTTGACCGAGTTTTGAATTTTAGCTTTTCGCGTAAGTGTCGCTTTGTTTATTTAAAATATCGTTGTCGAGTTTTTCTTTGTTAAATTCTGTGTGTACAATTTGAAAGTGAAATTTAAGATATTGGAGTACTTTTTTTGTATTTTACGTATTATGAAAATAACTTCGACACAAAGTCCATTCATGCAGCTCCAAAGCAAACTCGCCTCCTTATTTCAAGTTCATTTTAACGCTGAACACTCCACAAACCCAACTGAACCAACAATCACAACAAAAATCACATCAGCCAAAAACCCGCGAAAAAAGGCGCAGGACAATCGCCCAGCCAGTCGGTCCGATCAAACTGCACAAGCAACGTCGGCCGCGATTTCCGGCCTTCTCTCTCCCGGGACGCCGCCACCCCGCGGAAATGGCACCTGCGCGCGACACCCGGCCCGCGCGCGTGCTCGGAATCGTCCGGCGAATCGCGCGAGTCACGTGGCGCGGGAGATAGTCGACGCTGCGACGGGTGGAGACTCGCTTCTCTGCGGGGTCGATTCGTTTTTGCGATCGCGGGAGTTTTGTCGGCGCGGAGGGGGGAAAAACGTCGGGTGATTTGTTGACAGGCTGCAAAGATTTGGAGAGATTGACGTAGTTTCTGGCGAATTTTGGAAGTATATTTTATTCATTTATGAAGCTGAAGTTTGCGGCGCTGGAGGGCAGCGAAATTTGTTTTTATTTTAAGCTTATATCGATTTTCGTGTATATTTTATCGTTTGTAGCTCAAAATAACGTCAATTTGCGGACTTTTCGCGGCTTCATACGCAATCGCTTAAAAAATTAGTTCGTTGCTTTCTAAATATACAGACTTCAGGATCATATTTATTTTACAAATTACTAAAGAGACATTGTAATTTGCATAAAAACGGTTTGTATTGACTGAGAAATTGACTAGTTGGTTTAACTTTCTATTTGAGTAGCTTCCATTTAGCTTTGAAAACGACAAGTAGCCATAGAGCAATCGTAAATTACGTCCATAAAACAGGTGTGACTTCAGCTTCAGCCTCTGCCTAATAATAAACCTTTCAGTCTATTTTCACCCCGCAATTAGCAGCAGCATCGACTCTCCCCGGCGCTATTTTCACTTAATACCGTCTATTATAAGAAACTCCCTCGCCCCCCGCTCAAAAATAGCCCTCTCCCACAGCAACAAAACAAAACAATCCGTCTCCTCTCGCGAAACGTCCAACACCTCCGTCGAATCCCCAATCTCTCCCGTACACATTTTTCCTCCCGTGCACCGCCGCATCTGCCAACATATATATATACACGGAGGCGCACGTCGCCGCGGCCTCCGCGCAGGCGCAGCTGCAGCCGGCGGCCAGATGATGCTCGGCCAGGGGTGCAAGGTCACCTGCGCCCTCGAGAGCACGAGACGACGACGCCGCCGCCGCCGCGCGGAGAGGTAAAACGATCTCCGCGCGCTCGGGACGGCAATTCGAAACGACGCCCCGGCCGATAATCGCTCCCCTCTCCCTTTCGGCGCGTCTCTACTTCTGGGGGGGGAGAGGTGTTTTTAGCGCTTCCTTTTCGAGTTGTGTGTCGCGCGGATGGTTAATTCGCCGGTAATGCTAGAACGCGACTCGTTATATATCTGGCGCGAGATGCGATACGATTGCCGCGGCGATGTCGTTCGCGTGATGAAATTCAATACATAAATGCATGAATATCTGATTATTTATACGCATGAAAATTAATCGGCGAATAACATTATTAAGCGTTTTATAAGTCGACCTCCCGACCGTTAATGTCGCGATCGGAACATGTTTCCTTCTGCATTACCGTCATCAGTTTTTTTGCCGATTGCCGTATAAATTTTATTTTCCCGCGCGTCCGCCGTCGAGAGAAAAAAAACTCCCGCATCGCGCACAATTGAGAATCAGATAAAAAAAGGAACTTCTCTCAGAGTAGTTGCCGGAGAGGAATTAAACCGATTAAAACTGTTACCGCGGATACCGGAGTTTTCCGCTAATTGCGCATTGTCTGGAAATAAGCGCCGCGTCGTACCGATTACGAACAATCGGCCTCTCTCTCTCTCCGCTCTTTCCTCCGATTGTACAAAAAAAAAAAAACGCCGCCTCGAGAGGGCTTTCAAAACCGTCGCGTCGACGCGGCTTTCCGCGATTCCGCGGATTCCCCGCGCGTTTTCCGCGGTCAATGTCGTAAGAATCGGGGTCGGATCGGATTCATTGGGTCTCTCCGCGGCTCGTAAACGACGAGGAGAGATAACGAGCGACGCTTCTCGCCTTGGGACGTACGAGTGCCGCTCGTTGTAACGAGCCGGTAAATTTCGACGCGCGCCTACGGATTGTATTCGCCGATAATTTTATGCGCGGACGGGCATCGGTGAAGCGCGATTTTTTCAGCGATCGCGCTGTGGGATAAAAGATTGCGCTCTTTCACAGGCCGCTAATGATACTAAATTGTACTTATCTGCGCGCGCAAGCGATAAATATTCATTAGAAGTCTATCTCCGCGCGCTGCTTCGAATTTCAATACTAGAATGCCTATAAATAGAAATAACGCTATATTCTATTCCTCGCAAGAAACGAGCGCCTCCTTTTTGCCCAAATTCAATTAAAACCCAATCGCCCCGACCTCTATATAAAATAATCGTCGATCAACGAGAGTCCGCGGATAAAACTCGCGAGCGCCTCGTTTACCTTTGCATACAACGCTGCTCGTCAGCTTTTCTCTCTCTCGAGATCGGAGCTCCGCCGCCGCCTCTCTCGGGACGAAGAAAAGGCGCCGTTGGCCTTTGGAGCGCCTCTCTTCAGGTATAGACGGCTCCTTTCTTCCGCGGAGCCCGCTTTTTCAGCAGCCTCTTTATTCCCGGCGAGCGGCGCCGCTTTTCCCCCCCGCGAGAGCAGACGAGATTGAAACCGAGCGGAAAGGGAGCCTGGGGAGAGGAGGCGATGGATTCGATTGCCGGACGATGATGATTTTTGCGGGCGCAGGGAGTTTTCTCGGTTTCGGGCTGGTTTTTTTTTTTGGTTGCGCCGAGAAAACGCGCGATTATATATAAGTATTTTTAATTTATCATCTCATATCAATGAAAATTCTGTCGAATCACCCGAAAATTAAAGCGCAATCCGGTCAAAACACCACTTTTTCTCAGCGTACACTGAGAAAAACATCAAAAGAAAAATTACTATGTTTTGTGGTAACCAAAGGACAGACTCAAATTATGGCCAATTTTTACCATAATAATAGAAAAAATTATTATGTCACATAGTAATTTTTAAAACAATCATAATAATTTTTGTATTCAAAATATTAATTTTTTCTATTATTATGGTAAAAATTGGCCATAATTTGAGTCTGTCCTTCGGTTACCACAAAACATAGTAATTTTTCTTTTGATGTTTTTCTCAGTGTATGTACGCATTTAAATTCAAAGGACAAGCCTCCTCGCAGTTCGGTATCGTTTCGGACAAGGAGCTGTCTCTCCTCCTACAAATGCGCTCTCCATCCCGCGGCGCACGTCGAATTGTTTACGTTACCCGTTCAACCTTGTCATCCGTATTATTTCAGTCGCTCTGATGTCATTGATTGCAATTGTCATCTCGTCCGCGCAGAGCCTTTCGCCGCCGCCGCGCGCCGAGCAAAGAGAGCAGCCGCCGAGCCGAAACGACAATCTCCCCATTCGCCTCGGCGAAAACTGACGCTCTAATTTACAAAAAAAAAAAAGAGAGAAACAACAAAAACATTCCTTCCCCCACCGCGCGCGCTCCTCGATGTAAAGCGCTCCGCTTCGTATTCCGCGCCGAAAATAAAGGAAGAAAGGAGACACAGAGAGGAAAGAGCGAGCGACGAAAATTCGTATATATCGTAGTGGAACGCCGGACCGCTTGGCCGCTCGTCCGTGAACGCAGTCGCTCGCCCCCCGCCTTTTTAAAATCCAGTTGTCCGATTTCCAGGCCGGTTCCGACTCTCCTCGCGACTCACACAAAAGCGGCCGGGGGCCGAAAATCCGTTTTTTTTATTCCGCGGCGATAAATCTCCGCGCGGGACCCCCGGCGAATTTTTTTATACTTTCGCTCGCCTGCAGCTTTTACATTTTTGAATGAAAAACAGCTCGCTCGCTCGGCGGAGCGGCGGCTATTAGCATCGAATAGAGAGCGCCGTTTTTTTTGCGAAACCGCGCGCGCCAACGGTACACCGAAAAGAAAGAGGAAAAAAAAAAAGCGATCGAACGCCACCGGGAGTAAATAAATTTTTCGAGAGGCTGCCGCTTCTCGCGATATCGCATAGAGGGCCGTGACGCAACGCGCCGAGCGCGTTTCGCTTCCCGGTCGTAATTACGAGGCCCCGCTTGAATAAAACTCTCGTAAATTAAGTCCCGCGGAAATCTGGCCAATTTAAAAGCCGAGTCGCACGTGGGCCCCCTAAGACGGTCCGCTGGAATTCGAGCGCAGCGAAAGAGAAGAAGAAAAAAATGTTAACGGCCCGCCGGCTCTCCGTCGAGAGAGAGAGAATGCAAGAAAACGGCAGGAATTAAAGGGGTAACTGTTAACAACGTGCTTTGCATGCCCGCTTACAAATAAGAGCGGAGATATATATACATATATATCCGAGGCGGAGAACCGGTCGCCGCCTCTTTTCGAGAAACGCTGGAAGCCGGAGGAGAGGCGGCTTTTTAATTCCCAATTTCATTAACGCGCCGCCTCATCGGCTCTTTATGCTCCCGAGGAACGCCGCGAGAGAGGCTCGTTAGACGGCCGTTTTCCCCAGCGCGTAGAGACGTCGGGAATCAAGAGGCGATTTCGTAAT
Source organism: Ormyrus pomaceus (assembly GCA_900474385.1). Classification (NCBI taxonomy): domain Eukaryota; kingdom Metazoa; phylum Arthropoda; class Insecta; order Hymenoptera; family Ormyridae; genus Ormyrus; species Ormyrus pomaceus. Next base: position 28,108 of record UCOM01001133.1, read on the forward strand.
CCGGCGCCGGGATATCGAATGCACCTTCCGCGGAACCGAGGCGCCTTCGGACGTTATTGATTTCCAAAGTCTCGCGTAAAACTCTCGCGTCCGACTCGTCCTACGATTTTACACTCGGCGGCCTCGCAGTTTTCGCGGAACGCCGAAGCGAGCGAAAAATCGAATTAAGGAACGGGGGGGCATATATCGCGTTACACCTGACGCAGCCGCGCCGCCGGGCAATAATCGCGAATTACAACTGGATCCGGAGAGCGCCGGAAACGGGATACGTATACGCGGCGGACGGCGGCGCTATTTGATTAGGCGCGGAGAGTTTTGCGCCGCGCTGCCTGGAATATATACCTTCCTTCTTTTTTTTTCTCGACGAGGCGGCGAATTAAACGCTATCTCGTTACGAATAATGTGATTACTCCGCGCTAACCGTAGCCGAGGCCCCCGCGACGTCGCGTATCGCCTTGCAGCTGTTGAATACTTGGCGATTAGTCGTCGCGAGAACGTATTTGGCGAGTATAAACGGACACCCGAGGCGGGAAGACCCCCAGGCCCCTTGCAAAAATGCGCGTAGGTCTCACTTTTTGGCGGGAAAGCCGTATTACATATCTCTGCTCTATCGAAGAGCACGTCGCTCCTCGCAACTGTGCGACAGCTCGATACGTACGTAGCACCCCGCTACGTCGTTACACTTCCTACCGTCCGGGTGACAGGTCCGTTATCGAGCCAGGCCGCCTTTGTCCGTCCTTCGAAGCCACGCCGGCTGAAGCTGCCTCGAGAAAATCCGCTCCTCTCGGCAACGACAAAGGATAGCAGAGGAGGACGAGGACGGTTGCCGCCTGGGTTGCTCCGCCACACACGTGACTCTCTCGGGTGCTCTCCTCCCGAAATGCCAGTGGCGCGTACACCAGGGGGTTGCGGACACGCTTGCGCACGGCAGGCAGCACACGCTCACGCACTCTCTCACGCATACTTACTCGGGAGTTGGGGCTCTCTCTCTGACGCGTCCCTCGGGGCTCTCTCGCGGGGCGCTCCCCGATCAATCGCACGAGCTCGCCGCCAGACCTGCACCTCCTCTCTCTCTCTCTCTCTCTCTTCCTCGCTCCTTTCTCCGGAGGATATGTCTCTCCCCGTGCGTACGTGTGTATCAAATAGGCGTGTGCTTGTATATAGTCTTTGCGGCGCTCTGTCTCGGCTGGCGTGTGCGTCCGTCGCGTCGCGCTGCGGAACTGGAACTGAGCCCGTGTGCCCGCGCCGGGGAGAGAGAGAGAGGAGCGGAGAGCGCGCCACTGACCGCGCACGCTCCGGAGAGCGCGCGCGCCGCGGCGGCGGGCTCGATTTTCGCCGGCTCTCCTCGCGAGCGAGGCTGTAGAGGAGGAAGGACGCACGCGCGAGCCGAGCGCCAGGAGGGAATCTACGTGTTCGCGAGCGTTGTTACCCTGCTGCTGCTGCTGATGCTGATGCTTTTTTAGAGAGGTGGAGAGAGCGGTGAAGAGTTCCTGCGGGTGGGGCGGCGGGAGGGAACGGGGGGGAAACTGCCCCGCGGAGGAAAAGCGCTAAGAATGCGGTATTTTGGGAAATGAGATTTAGGATAGGGTTTTCGGAAGAAGATCGCTACGGAATTGTTGATTTAACAGAGGCAGACACTGGTCAATTACTTATTTAATGAGAAATCCTTGACTTTGTAGTTCGGTGACTGTCGCCGTTAGACGCAGAACTCCTTTTTGCCGAATGATAACGGAAAATTGGGAGGAATTGACATGATTGGACGTTGTTAAGAGCGAGAAACGAGATCTCGTAATCTTTCCCGTGATTCATCGCGATTCCGAGAGTGATTCACGATTTAAATTTATTTTTTTTTTTTTAGTATTAAATTGCTTATTACTTGCTTCGAGGTTGTAATTCTCGGATCTGTTTTGACGCGATGAATTACAAATCGGGTCGATTGGATTTTTTCTCATAAAAACACGCATTTTCCTTCGGTCGAAGGAATTCTGAAATCCGGAGAAGCAAGGATGCTTTTTATCGCTCGGCGGAAAATACATTTAATATATACGAAAGGTGATGTAACGCGCTGAAACGAACGATAAGATTTAATTTCGAGACTATTGATTTTCTAATTTACGTGGAAAAATAAAACTAATATACTACCTTTGGAAGAACGTAAAATTCTATTTCGGAATACATTCGTGAAATATTGCTTTAAAAAAAAAAAGCAGCTATATACACTCGCTTAAAAACATCCGCTTTCCAGCGTAATAATCCCACCGTCTTTCCCGTCTCTCGCTCCTAATTAAAATCAGCCCCCCCATTAATTCCATATCTAAACCAATCACTCCCGCACATTTCCAGCGCAATATCCGCCCTCCGCGGGCCAATCAAAAATCATTGAATTAAGTCCTCCCGCCCGGCTCAACCGTTACGCTGCATATTCCTATCGTACACCCGATTGTTATCCTCGGCGGGCCGAAAAGCCGCGCGCTGCACACATTCCGCCCTGCATAAACAGCTCGTTTATATTCGCGGCTCTATATGCTTTTTGCGACACCGCCACCCCCCCCCCCCCCCAACGAATATTCGCAAATTGCGCGGCCCCGTCGGCCGTGACGACTCGAGGCATTTTTACGAGGCCGTTTTTTTTTAAATTAGTCCCGATCGGAGGGAGCCTCGCGGGGCGCGAGTCTGGGTTTACGGCCTTATTAAGCCGCGCTGCAACGAGCGGGAGTAATTTACGGGGTGGGGGGGGGGGCTCGGGTAATGAGGGGGGGAAGCGCGCGCGACGCGTCGGGTGTGAAATCGGCACGGTTTTCCGGCGATTTCTTTCTCGTCGCACTCTCAGGCGCCGGGGGATATTTTTGGAAAGGTTAATACGGACACGGGAGGGATGATCAATATATTGCGGAGTTTCTGACCCAAAAATGGAAAGGAGCTTTATTTTTGGGGGCTGCTGCCGCTGCTGCTGCTACTGCTCAATTTGCGAGTTTGATTGACCGCCGGCCGCGCTGGAAATTTATCGCTTTCGAGCCCCCGTATTAAAATTGTGTCAGGCCGCCCGTTACGGACTGCTTAATGTTACCCGCTGACGTTTTCGCGAAAAATACGTACATTCTTTTGTTTTATTCTTTTTTTTTTTTTTTTTTTTTTTTTTTTTGAGCAAGTTTTAAAAAACTTTAGCCCTTTTACATTCGGAGTACGACTTCCGCCGATATTAACGACCAAAACGTTTTATTATCTAAACTTAAAACGAAGTTTAAAATAACATCCTGCAAACTCGAGTTGTACAAACCCCGGGTAAAACGTTAAACAAGCCATAATTTTAGAAGCTGGTTTCCCGCTCGCGAGCCGCGAAAATTTAATCTCCGAACGGCAACAAAGTAGCGCAATTACTCGGAGCTCGGACCCATTTAGGAAATCAAAATGGAAATCAGCGTTCCTCGGCGGACTGCAGTTGATGCTAATACATTTCACCCCTGACGTGCCTCTGTGTATTCTAGTCGCTCGCCAAATTGACTCGTAATGGACAATTTCCCGTGAAATCAATTTAATCTAGAATCTAGAAGTGGCCGGGGGAGCGGGGCAGTTCGGTGAAATGTTCAGGAAGTCGATTTCGTAACTATCGTGTAAACAATTTTATTTCTGGTTGACTTGAAAACTTCATTTTTGTTAAAGTTGAAAGAGAAAACGTCTATTTTCTAAAAATACTTCCGCAAGAAACCTCTTAAATTTCCTGCCACAGACCTCCTAAATTCAGCGGCACCTGCCAAAACTCGTCAATCCCAACCCCAATCAAGTAACTTCTCCAGTTTCCGATCGACCGAGAGATGTCCTCCGGCAAACAGCTCAAACTTCCCAAAATTCAAACCCCCCCGAAAATCGTCTCCCGAATTTTCTCCCTCTCCCCCCGCTCCCGCGCGCGCACTACCTCGTGGCATGGAAAATCGCACGCCGCCGCTGCTGGCGTCGTCGTTCGGCAGCAGAGTAGCAGAGCGGAGCAGCTGCCGGCGGCGGCGGCGGTATCGACCCCTCGCCCATTGGGCGCGCGCCCTCCAATGCCGGGGCTCCGCCGGCGGTTACGTCACGGCGCCCCGTGGTATTGACGCCGAGGCGCGCGAGCGAGCGAGAGCGTCAGCGCGGCTGGAGTAAGGCGGCCAGCCGGCGAGCGGCCCGAATATAAATTCGCGGTGCATCTCGACCGACGGGGAGACGCGCCGGCCCCCGCTTGTACTCTCGTTCGCTTGTTCGCCTTTGGACCGGGAAGACGGGCGGATCGATGCGCGGAGGGGGAGCTGATATTTTCGTTCTCCTCTTCGAGAAGAATAGCGTATCTCCAGTATTGGAAGATCAAGGCACTTTTTCCGGGAGAAGCTTCAATTAGCCTCCATCTACGCACGGCGAACTACATATATACGCGTAATCGCAAACGAAAGCGCAGTCTGCTCCCTCCCCTCTCGGCGCAGGACGTCTCGGGCGCGGGTCATGGCGTCGCGGATTGCGATCGATAAACCACGTGTTGATATGCCAGCGCCTGCCTGCCTCCCTCCCCCCCGCCCCTCTCCCTCCTCATCTCCCCCCAATGGCAAGGTCATCGCGAGTCTCTCTCTCCCGGGGCCCACGTGGGAGACACGGGAAATCCGGGATCGCAGGAGAGAGACCGTGGGCTTTTTGTTTGTCGCCCAGGCCTGTACGTGCCGCTGCGGCCTTTTGTCTATTATCGACGCGCGTACGGCAGGGGGACGGAGCTGCTGCCGCGCGAGACGAGTCCTTGTTGTGGGAAATTCCCTGCACCAGTTGAGTTTTCGCCGATTGTTTACTGCTATAGGCTGTATAGAATCGGGTCTGAGATTTTGTTTGATGTGTCTATCGGGGGGAGGAGGGGATTCGCCGAAGGTTTACGCGGCTCGATTGGATGAGGTGTGGATTTACGACGTAGCGAAGTTTGTTTTTGGACCATGAATGATTAAGCACTTGTTGGGTTCGCGAAGGTTTACTGCTGGGTAATTGGTGCTGATTGTTTAAATGATATTAATTTAATTAGCTAATTTCCCCCTTCAAAGGGTTGTTTTTATTACACTACCGTTTTAACTATAATGAAAGTCCATAATTAACGACTGCATTAGAATTCTGAAAAAAGAGCGAAAGTAATTGCAAAAAGTACGCTTTTACGAGCCAGTTAAACCAATTAATATCGACGACTGGCAGCCCAACGAAACTGCGCACTTCCTCGCGAACGCGACTCCCGTCCATTAATTCCCCCTCCCGTCCCTCCCCGATAATCCCCGAAGCAAAAGGAGTCCACCTCTGAAAAGGCCCGTGCAGATATATCCCGGCGCACAAATATACAAGAGCCGAGACTTCCGCGTCCTCGGCCCTCTCATTCTCTCTCAGATCGGCGCGACGATGACTCACATATATATATATATACGCCGCTGGAAAAGACTTCCGGCCGGCTTCGCCAATTGCCCCGCCGCCGCCGCCGCCGCCGCCGCTTCTCGCCGCGTGATTAAGGCCCCTAACGTATATAAGCTGCCGTCACGGACTCGGAATTCTCGAGTCGAGCGGCGCGCGGGGGTGTTTGGCTCGACGAGCGAGACGCGCGCTCCCGACACCCGAGACTTCTTAAGGCGATTCCGGCTCTTTATTTTGACAGGCGCGCGAGTAAGCCGACGGGCAGTTCGACCGGCGATTAAGGACGCGGGGATACATCGCGGCGATTTCGCTTCGGGGCCCGAGCTCTTTTTTTTTGTTTTAATTCGGAGGTAAATCCTTTGGGCGGAGGGAGTGAATGAATTATTTATTTTAGTTTGTTTTTCTTTTGTTTTTTCGCTTTCTCGTTTATCGAATGAGTTCTGGAAAAGGTTCGATTTGACGTGTATATCCGTATGTATATGATGTCATAAAGTTCAGTCGTATAAGCTTACGATATACAATAACGCGGAGGTTCGCGAGAAAAGGTTAATATTCCTTTAATGCGCGGCGATGTGAGCATAAAATTTTACGATCTTGGGCGCGGACTGAAAATAAATACGTCGATGCAGATTAATTTTCAGAATTCCGCAATCGTCGCCCACGTAAATTCATTCGTAAAACTGAATTTTCAAAAAAAAACCTCCCAACTCCTCCATCCGTATTCCGGATTCCCAAGTCGAAGATCGCCGTTGCGAAAAATAGTAATTTCCTTCCCGCCTCCCGAGCCGCGTCCGCCTCCGTGGCCGCGTAACTTACCGCAGGTATATTGGCAATAAAAAGTTACGCGCAGGGGGGAGCGCTGGCCCTAATAAAAGCTGCGCGCTGCCGTCGTTACGTCGAGGTGGTGCGCGGGGAGCTTCGGCGCGCGTTAAAACCTACATTGTGCATAATTTAATGCCCTTTCTCGTGCTAATTTTTTTTTTTTAATTGGAAATGGGAGCTGTCCGTGGGTTTGAAAGCTCGGAAGAGTGATGCTTTTGGGATTTTTGCGCTGAGAAAATAGTGAGGGAATTGGTTGCATGGAATTTCTTCGAGGAATGTGTTAGAAAATTAGGGACAAATTTGGTTGTCATAGTTAATGCTGATTAATTAACAAAATATTTAATTTAATTGCCCTGTGGGAAATTTCATAATTTTTTTTTTTTTTTGGCCAGTTCACCAATAACTGACCGATTTTTTTTAGCCAAATATTTTGGTAAAATATTGGTCAAAAACTAAAAATGAAAAATAAATAAGGTGGATTAATCAGAATATAAACTAAAATTTTATATTTAAAATCTAAGCATCTTTGAATTTATTATTTAAATTCAAAAGTTTGTGGATTAAACAATTTAATTAATAATTTAAATTTTTTGTTAAAATTAAAAAATATAAATAATGTAATAATTATTCAATACATTTATTTCGTGCAATTTTAAAAAATTATTTAAACTAAAAGTCAGTTTAAGTAGAGAATTTACTATTATTAAATGTTATTATTTACAGCATTTTAGTATTATTTTGACTTTGGCCAATTTTTGACCAATTTTTCGACCAAAACGGTGTCGTTTTTAACAGAGTGTTTGGTAAAAAATTAGGCCAATTTTAAAAAAATTTGTCAAAAACTGACCAAATAATGGTGAAAACTTCCAACACGATTATTGTGTTTTTTTTTTGTCAGTGTTTACACTTCTTCCCTTTACGTCGGAAAACAATCATTTTTCGATTTTTCTATAAAATTTTACCTTTTTAAATTTCCTATCTACAAGCAAACTACTAAATTCGCCAACAAGTAGCCCGAAATAAGCCTCCCGAAAAATTCAAACACCAATAATCATTCCTCCTAAAAACTGCAGCAGCCAATCTATAAATTAAAGCGCACCGCCCGTCGTCCGGCTTGTTTGTACACAAACAATAAACTTTTTTTCGCCACCGACGTCACCCGCTTTTTTTACCCTCCGCCTCGAGCGCGAGCCGATGCACGAGTTCTCCAATTATAGCCTCCTTTTAAAGTATGTATCTCCTCGCTCCGGCGCTGGTCGCTCTATTTTAACAAGCGACTTTAATAAACACTTCGATTGAGCCCGCTATTTGGAGCGCGAACTCTCTCTCGTGTCGCGGCCGTCGTATATAGTTTTCCGAATGCAGAATTAACGTCCCCTCCCCGATACACGAGCTTAAAAAAAAAACAAAGATCGCCCCCTTAAATACGTAATAAATCGCGGGACGATCGATGGCGCGAGAGATCGTTCGAGGAGAGGATACCGTCGCGCGAGGCGAGACGCCGCGCGTCTATTGTGCCGAGTGCAATTTAGGTCATCTGCTTAAGCACGCCGCCTTTGCATATTGAAATCCAAGGCTGGAACGTCTGCCGCGCCGCGCGCGACTGATTATGCCTAAGGCTCTCTCGCTCGGATCAATTTTAGCGCGGTGTGCTCACCTTTTTTTTTTCGCGCTCTTCGCGGCTATTTTTAGGGCGACGCGATATATCGTAATTGCGCCCGCGAGGCTGGGGGGGGGGGGGGCTTTTTCAACTTTAATTTGGGTTATTTGACGAGAGTGCACTTGAAGCGTGGAGGGTTCTTGGTAAGCGAATGCTAGTGAAATATTGAAGCTCCTTTGTGGGAAGTACGTCAAAAATGTTTACGCCGGACGAGAAGTGGGTGCCTGCTGTTAAAGTTTAAAGTCCAGCCGTTTTAAAATTCTAATTTTTATAGTCGGAAAAAATACTGAAAAAATTCAATTCCTTCCAGTACAACGTACTTCCAAATGATCGGTTTATTTAATTTCAGTATTGATGAAAGAAGAGATATAGTAAAAATTGCAAATATAATCATGTAAAAATTATCACTAAACCTAAATTTAACCCTTAGGTCGAATCATAAATAAGCTGGGAAATGATTTTTTTTTTAAACGTGATTTTTTTTTTGCTGTTTGTTTATTTATAACAATTTAACAACAAATAAAATAATAATTTATGTTCAGTAGTATTCTAGGGTCACAAAAGTCTGGGACCACATCTTAGGTGTTACAAAAGTCTGGAACCACCTATAAATAATAACAATTAACAGTTTTATGAACAAAAATAGCGTGTAAAAAAGGTGTCTTCAAAGGGTTAATTTAGGTTTTACCTAACCTAAATTTTCCAACATTTTCAGTAAAATTTGCTTCACGAGACAGTGCAGTAATTTTTACTACATCTTTTCTCTCAGTGTGTTCATAATAAGACACTCATGATTTGTGAGAAGTTGATTATCGACATTCTTAGCTCATCAAACTCGTACATTTGCCATTAGTTATTCACAGTAAAATCCTTAACTAAAAACTCGACAACCCAGCAAAAGCCTATAAAAAAAACTCCCGCACAGGCCGCACTGAATGCCCACTAATATCCGTGCAAACCCGTCGCCGTCCCAAAAAAGCCATCGAGAGCTCGGCTCTTTGTCCCCGCCCACGCAAGGGCTCGCTCGTTCAAAAAGAAAAGCAACAAAAAAATCTCACCAGCTCGTAAATCCCGCGGGCGACTAAAAGCCGGCGCTCTTTCTGCCCTCCCAGGTCTCGAGGCCCTGGAGCGGGCGCTCTACTGCTGGGAGGACGCCCTGACGGCGTTCAGCTCGGCGCTGAGCAGCGACGCGCTCGCCCTGCCGTCCAAGGCCGACGCCGCGTTCACCAGGGACGTGCAGGAGCTGCTCGATCTCGGCTACCAGATACAGAACAACGCCGAGCTGCTCTTCATCGATCAGGTGAGCGGGGCGCGGGCGCGGGACTGTTTTTCATTTTTGCAGACGGAGTTTGACGATGATGAGATGCTGCTCTTGACGGATTCGAGATGGAATATTGCGGATGGAGTTGGGGCTCGGCGATGAGACGTCGGGATTTGTGCTTTGAAAGCAATTCGATGTCGATTGGATTTTGTGTGGAAACCTGGTATAGATCGAGGAGATTTTGATTGGAAACCTGGTATAGATCGAGGAGAAATTATTGTCTTTGTCATCTTAAAATGAAATGGTTTATGTATATTTGAGAAGCAGCAGACTTTTAAAACTAACGTGTAAAGTGCACTTGCAAGGAGACACTTACATCTGCGGGTCATGGATGTCGAGCAAACTTTCGGATAGACTTTCTTGCGCAATTACGAAAGAAGCGGCGTTCTTTTGGGTCAATGCCAAATTTTCCCCTACAGGGATTAATTGTAAAGCGTTTCGGTTAAATGAAAATTAAGATCAAACGCTTTCAAGTAGGAAAGATTAAAGTCAAAGTGACGTATTGATTTGTTCAGAAGTCATGTAATGACGAAGAAAACAAGAGAAATTTGGCGTGAACGTTTTTGCAAATCTCCCGTCGACTCTTCGTGCTTGTTAAAATATTGTGACCCGATTTAAGATCCTTTTCAAAAAATCATGCGCCAAATCCGTCTCGAGTCCAGTTGCGTGTATGATATAACTGACTCATACGTGAGTCAGATATACATAACTGAATTGTGACGGATTTTTCTTGCATTAATTTTTTGGCCTTGAAAGAGACCCGACGTCGGTTGGAACCTTCCACCAAATATAATACAAATTGACAAATTACTATTATCCGAATAACCTTTACGAAAATTCAATTTTCCTTGCATTTTTCATTCTTGCACAACTTTTGAAAAAATCAATATATTGTTTACTTTCAGACTTTCTTGATCGAGAAGATTTGATCTCACTTAAAATTAATTAGATATCACTTTTTTTTTGGTCGCCAAAATAGCTTGTAACTTTGAAAATCGGGACTTTCTTAATAATTTTATACAAGAAATCGTACTCCAAAATTCAGGCAAACTCTGCGACCCGCAAACGCGAGTGCCTCCTCGTCAGTTCTCACGAATAAAACATCGATTTTCAACCGAAAAAGCAAAACTCAAATCCTACTAACCCGAGCAATATTAATTTTCAGCACTCCGTACTGTTTAAGAACGGCAGCGAGAGCGAGGAGAGCCCGAAAGCGTCCACCGCCGGTACCAGATTATCAGCGAGCCGAGATAAACACGATCCTGCATCCTCGCCGGAATCCTACGCCTCGGCGAAAGACGGTGTAAGCGTTATCCAAAAAAAAAATTCCGCGGCTCGTCTCCCGTGACTTATATGCTGCGCGTATGTCAACGAGTTTCGTCGCTTCATTATGAATATTACATAGTTGTTGTTTTATTTTTAGGTCGCGGACCTGCGCGAATTTGAAGAATTCTCGGAGTATTTCCCTCATCTCGAGCAGCAGAAGTTATACTCCGCGGCGCTGAAGCATCACGAGGAGAAGGGAATTCCGTGCAGGTACATAAAACTACACTCAGCGTGTACTCCCATTTTGCGTATGTTATGCAGAATTCAAATGAGTAGTGTAAATGCTTGCTTTTTAAAAAGACCGATGGAATTCAATTTTTTTTTTTATGTAGAATTTAATAATGGGTAAAATATTTAATTAATTATGAGCTGTTGCCGTTTTTTTGTTGTAATTTAAAATTGAAGAATTTTTGTTTATTCAATTAATTCGAACCTTAGTAATATTTTAATTTTAAAATTAAATGTCTCGTATTTCTTTGACCTCTTAGGTAGCGCCACTTATCGAGCTCGTAAAGCCGATAATGCAGTATACTGCATTATCGCACAAGAAACAATTATCTTTCGAAAATTTTGCAAATTGCACCCGGAATAAATGAGTGCCAGGATAGGACGAGATTGTATTATCGTTATGTATTTTGAAGCACTAAATTCCGAAATGATTTATTGGTAATGTTAAATGTCCAGTTAGAATATTTGCCTAGTCATTCTCAGTAAGTGAATACAATCTTACTCAGTTAGTAAGTTATTTAGTTGTAAATTCAGCGAACTGAGCCTTTTTTTCTTTTATTTTTTTTTTATTTTTAATATTGATTTATTTATTTGGATTTATATTTGTAAATACGAAACAGAAGGATAATAAACATTTGTTGATACGAACATACAACAATTTTTACAAATATTTTAATATATATTTAAGTGATGAAGCAGTCCTTAATCGCTATTAGATTCATCAGACTCAATTACTAAAACTACTACAAAATTACTTATTTGATGTAAGTTAAAAATATAAAAAAATATAAGTTTTCTATGAATTCATGAAAATATTTATTAATTGGGACTGAAAGATTTATTCGCTTATTTACATGTAGAGAATCGAATTAATAGAGTAAAATAATGTCTCAAGAATTTTGACATTATTTAGAGTTCATGATATTTAAAGGCATTCTACATTTGAAGACCAGAATATTTACCAATTAATGTCTGCAATTTTGAATTAAATCGACACATTTTAAGAAGCATCAATCAGAAAATCGACAAAAACATTTTTTCGGTTTCGAAAAAAGAATATGTATATAATACTATTCGATAGTATAATTCTAAAAAAATTTAAATTTGAATCCTTCAAAACCGAAATGGTCATATATTTAACGGATAGAACACTTATTTTGTGTGGACTTGTCTTATTTTATATCCAAAGGAAAAACAATTCTTTATACTTCTAAAACAGACATCAAACCTCTAACTTGTTTTCTTTAAAAATTTATTCACGATTCGTTTACTTTTTTATTCATCAAACGACAGATAAGTCTAACCAAGTTCAAAAACATAAGTTAAAAGATTCTCTCTCGGGTTCTATCACGGAGAAAAATTTTCTGATAAAAATTACGATAGTGCTTTTAATTTGATCGAAGACTGTAAAAATCTAAAAAATTATCACGTTTCTAGTAACTTTTACAAGTCTGAATATGAAAATTTATGATTGACCCCGTAAAATTTACTAGAAACAGCCCTGATGGAAGTTTTCATCATTATTTTGTCAGTTTTTGACCAAAAACCCTGTTAAAAACGACACCGTTTTGATCGACAAATTGGTCAAAAATTGATCAAAGTGTAAATAATAGTAAAATGCTGTAAATAATAACATTTAATAATAGTATTCAATTATTTTTAAAGAATTCTCTACTTAAACTAATTTTTAGTTTAAATAATGTTTTGAAACTGCATGAAATAAATGTACTGAATAATTATATCATTATTTATATTTTTTAATTTTAATTAACAAATTAAATTTTTTAATCCGCAAACTTTTGAACTTAAATAATAAATTCAAAGATGGCTTACATTTTAAATATAAAATTTTAGTTTACATTCTTATTATACCCACCATATTTATTTTTCATCAGTTTTTGACCAATATTTCACCAAAAAAATTGTTCAATTATTGGTGAACTGGCCAAAAAAATTGGTGAAATATCCCACAGGGTGTGGTAATTTTTTAAATTTTTACTGTCCGGGACGAAATTAAAAGGCACCATCGTAATTATTACGAGAAAATTTTTCCCCCCGTAGACGCACCGCGCACACCTCTCCAGTCGACCTCCAATTTTATTTTAAACCCTCTCGTCGTTATTTTATTTTTCAGGATGACTAGAACCGGCTCGGAAAAGTACGTACGCCACGACTGCATATAACTTCGGTAAATTAACGACGATCCCGGACGGAAAGTGTAATCCAACGTTGTAATTTTCAGGCGACTGCACACCGAGCTGGTGAAGTGCGGCTCGGACGTCGAGTACTTGGCCAAAGTTCACTGCCTGCGACAGGCCTACTCGAAACTGTTTAGCCAGCCGTCCGCGGCTACTTGGATCGCTGACGTAGGTCGACAACTCATAAGCGATTTGATTATTTTCGCTGACAGGGTGAGTAAGCCGGCTTTTCAGTCGCGGAGAGGGACGCTTTGAAGCAACTTCTTTAAATTAAATTTCAAGATTGTATTGTTAAAAAAGTGCATTTTTAAGCTAAGGTCTTGTTTGACGCGTAGAAAATTACGAGTTGAATAATAATTTTTGAGTCGCATAGACGTTGTTGTTAAAAAAATGGTGTGTGATCGAGATATTTGTAGGTAAACGTTTAAGAACTGAAATAACTAAGGTCTTAGACTTCTTAAAGAGATTCGTAGGTAAAAATTTAACCTTTTCGAAGAAAATTCGTATTATATTTCGCAACGATCTAACGGCTTGAGTGAAAATATGTTATGTAGTAGCAGATATTGTTAATTTAAAGAAAAACATTCACAATAAACTACCAGAATCTGTTTCGTTTTTCATTCGATTTTAATATATAATGGCTTGTTTTATTCCTTAAATAAATTCATGCTCAGCAGATACCGATAGGAAATAGAATTAGGCGTCAAATGTATTTATTTATAAACGATTCCATGAGATTCCAAGCGATTCTCTTAAAAGCAATTACGTTTTACATTACACTCGTCAAATACCTCTATTATATGAATTCATTGAAAGAATAAAATGAGCCTTTGTATATTAAATTCGAATTAAAAACAAAAAAATATCGGAAACTTATTAGCTTTTTTCTTTAATTTAACAATATTTGCATTTGCCATGTTAAAATTTCTATACGAAATATTTTTTCCATTGTTTAATGTATCTTTTTAGACTATCTATTAAATGAATCTCATTATTAAATGATCTGTAGAAATGTCATTCATAAATCTTTTTTTTACCTACGAATCATTTATATAAACAATTTAAAGTAACTTATTTTTACTTATATTTTTATTTATCTTAATAAATTTTAAATAATTACCTTATAAATTTTCTTCCTAAAGATCAATATATTGTAGATTCCTACAATCTGAAAAGTAAATAATTAAAAAATTAAAAAATAAGATTATATTAATTATTAAGCTCTGAATACAATCAACAATAGAATTACATTTATAATAGTTTCATCGTTAAATTTAACTCTTTTAGGATCCTAAGGATTACTTGACGCACTACGAACGTATGCTAGAATTTCTAAGCGATGAAAACAATCTGCCAATAATGCAAGAAGAACTAGATTTGCGAGGAGTAAAGTGCATTAATTTTTACGATGTTGTTATTGACTTTGTTTTGTTGGATGCGTTTGAAGAAGTCGAAAAACCACCGTCGTCCATTAAAGCCATTCTTCAAAATAGATGGATTTCGACAAGTTTTAGAGAAACGGTATGCCAATAAAAAATGCGCAGGTCTACATTTACAAAAGTAACTATTTCAGTTGAAATATAGTAGATTTATACATACCTAGGCCAGTAAAATAAGAAATGTCTCAGATCACACGTAATTGTCGGCCGAGGCGAAGCTGAGGTTGACAAACGTGTGATCTGAGGCTTTCTTTTTTACTGGCCATGGTGTGTATACTATTTTTCTGCTCGACGTCGCCGGAAAGCGGCAACTTCGTTTCGCGCAGCGGCCAGAAAGTTGCCGCTTTCCGGCCGGAGGGCAGAAAACATATTTTTCAGTTATCATGTCTTCATTGCGAAAATTGTTTTCTTCGAATTCAATGTTCCGAATTGTTCAAATCTACTTTTGCTTAAGCACAACATGGACATTCGTCCAAACAGGTAATTTACTCTGAATAAAATGTAACTCCATCAACTTTAAGTGCCTTAATTTAAATTTGTACATTATTTTTTTATGAAATGTTGTAGAATACTACGACGTGGTAATTCATAATACGATGAATATTGGTAACCGCATGCCATCTCTGACTATAGAGGGGAGTTCATATTTATTCATAAAAAGACATGATGGAAATTCCTATACTGCACAATTGGGAGAAATCAAACTTTTCACTACCCATGATCCATACATGCTAATATCCGATTGCAGTAATTTTAAACCAGTTGCAACTGCGCTTAGAAAACCTTTTAAAGTTTTCTTAGATGGCAGTGCTCAGGTAAGAGTTAGTGTAAAGGCGACCCGTGTAACTTGCAACGCAACCTCCTTTTAATTTAGTTTTAAAATTACATATATTTTCATTCAGTTCAAAAGCATAAAAGTTAGCAAAGATGACGTGGATCTGTCCATCGCCATAAAGTTTTTCTTAGCTTCATTATTACAAGCCAATAAACGAAAACTTCAGGAACAGACAGCTTCGGGAAATAAATTTTCATTCGACGACAACGCGGTAAATAAAACTAATTCATCTATTATTCGAATTTATCTATCATGTCATTCTCATTTAATAATGAATTTTACAGCTGACACATTTAGGAAAATGTGATGTAGTAAATAAAGGTTCTAAAGTCGGACAGCAGAGTTATGAAATTGAACAGTCAGTAAAACGGGAAACTTGTCAAGTTTTTGAATCTTCAGCTTACAAAAATGATAAACAGTATGTTGATAGTATTTGCGGTAGCCCTGCAAAAGTTTGTATAAAAAATAGTTGTTTATGTCAAAAATAATATTGGGTATGATAACAAATTTGAAAAAATGTTTTAGCATCGAAGAAGTACCTTTACGTCTTACAAATATATTAATGTTAATTTCAAAGATGAGAAATTCATAACATCAGGGGCAAAAGACATTTCTTATGTCCCTCAGAAAAATTCACCATTTTATCTTACTGCTAACTATAGGTAAGTTTGAAAATTGAATAAAATCTTTTTTTGTACATTTTTCAATATATTTTCACATAAATATTTAATTAAAATTTCTTAGGACGTTTCTCCACCTAAGAAAAGGAATTAGTAGAGATCCGGAGCCTTTTAATGATGATGATTCTAAAGAAATCACGGAACTGCCATATATTAATATAGACAGAAGTATAATGGTACAAGAACCTGAACTTGATACTGAGAACATACTTATATTATTCAAAGCATTAGCTTGCGACCCTCTCAAAAATAATATGAATTTGGCCTTCATTCAAGAAACCGTTAAATGTATGCAAAAATAACGCAAATATTTATTTATTTTCCTAATTAGAAAGATAAAAATGGGTTGGGATTTATTTAGCAATGGAAAGTTTTTTCTAGAATTAAAAAAAATTATTTATTTATAAAAAGCATATGTTTCTTATTATAATAATAAATTGACAAAAATGCGACTTAAACCTATTACGATTGAATAAATAGTGAGTTTTTCGTAATTCATCTCTTCTTGATTAAAAAGAAAAGCAGTTATCGTAGTGCGATCGAAAAAACACCAAAAGTGCAAGTACATCACTGGAAAAGATTAAACGTGTGTGAAACACTTTAATTAAGCGCCTACAAATATTGGCACTCGTTTAAAAAAAAGTATACGACAACCAGCTTCCATCGATGTCATGGAGAAATTTAATGAGTTAAATTGATATTAAAAATTAAATTGATTCACGCGTGAAGATAATAATTGTGTCTTCTATAGCTGTGTTATTTTTAAACGTTCAACGTAACAGATAAAAGTCAAGCACAGAAAAAAAAATGCCTCACAAAATAAAAATAATCATTTTCATGGGATTGATAATATAATACCCCGGGAAACTACAAGGTTTCATTTTGAAATCCCAGAACTCAATTAAACCAGTTAATTATAAATTCTCCCTCTGTAAATGGAAATCCAGGTCGTTATCGCGTATTCGAATGTAATGAAAAATTGATTAATCAGCGCAACATCCAGCTCCGGAATAAATGCTAAAGTACAGAGGCCCGAAGAGACGAGGATCGATGCTGCACTGCATATAATAACGAAGTAATTTACGAGTTTTTCAATTTTCATTTTATTTCGATTTCCGCCCTTTTAATTCAACATCCAGATGAAGTCGAGAACAAGCTTAATTAGTACTTCGCTAAACTATATTTGCGTTGAATTTTCCGGGCAAACGTGCAGGCACATCGAATTTATTTCTATAGTCTCGTGCGCAAATCGGATTAGCAGCTTCGCGAATTTCAATTTCCATTCGTCGCGCCGCGAAGGATGTTGTTGATCCGTGCAAAATCAACGCAGCCAAGCAAAGTTTCGCGTATACTTTGCTTGCTGCGTTGCTGGTCTCATTGTAGCAACGGAGGCGATTATCGCGCAGTACTGTAATATCATAAATCGCCCCAGCTTCATTGAACGGTACCAGAAATGGTTTAATAACGCTGCTTGCGTCATTAAAGATTCGTTTGTATTGGTCGATCGTGCGGCTTATCGCGGATACCGCTAATTATGCACCGCACCGACTCTGCTATTAAGGGCTCTTTTCGTCGAGTTGAAGAGCAAGCGAAGTTTATTATATATTTGATAAATTTAACAAGTCGTTTAAACCTTCTATCGAATGTCGTAGTACAAGTTTTCAAGAGCTTTATTAAAATTTTCTTAATTAAAAGCTGAATTTATTAATCAGGAACGAAGATTTAAAATGAAGATTAATTGAAAAACTTTTGTTTCAAAGTTTCATTATTAATAGTTTATAAAATGTATTGATCCGAGTTGCGATTCAGATTTCGTGTTAAGACCCTTTTATTATTTATTAGTTAAGTAAACTCTGTACGTTAACAAACAAATTTTCAAAATTTCGTAAGCTCTATGTTTTAAAGAAATTCTTTTTTATTAATTTAAATCCTGAAATATAAGAGTAAATTATGGAACATGATTTCCATTTTTAAAAAGTTTTTTAAAATGTTTTATAATTTATTAACTCATCTTTGAAGTTTGAGGGTTTAATTAATCGAACGTTCGGGAATATAGAAGCAAATATGAAATCTAAATGAAAATCTCCTGCTTTCAAAGGCAGATGACCTACTCTAAAACAGTAGCAGATCAAATTGAATATTACGAAGATATCGGATAGTCAGTCGATAAATGAAATCACCCGTTGAAAATAACAGACTGTCGCATCGCGAATTTCCAGCCGAGTAAGCCGATTCCATTAGCATCGAGAGATCGATCCATTAGCCCCGTCGATATATAGTCCGGGATGCAGAACTATCTCCAGATCAGTAGCCATTGCAGCTGAAAACTCGATCTCATTATCGCACTACTGACGCGCAATTCCCGAGCCAGCAAGATCTAAAAGCGACTCCGCTTCGGGGCCAACAGGTGTCTGGCAAGGCGACACCTGAGTCCCGCGCAGCCGTTGTTCCTTATTTAAAAAACGGAACGGGAGCGCATTTAATTAGTCTCCTAAGCAGGAAGAATTATTTAGCGGGGGCGGGCCGTTTCATTCGATTTAAAAAGCCGCGCTTATAGAGCATCACGAGACGCTCCGGAGGATTTTATTCCAGCGGAAATTATTATTCAATTCATTTCTGACGGAAATCCGAGTTTACGAGAGTTTACGGGTTAATTCCAGTTAATGGATGATGCCATCTCGTGAAATGCTTATTTATCGCGTTAATTAAATCTTTCGCTCCGCTTTGCGCTAAATAACGTTTTAAAAATAAGAGAAATTGTATTATTATTGAAATTTCAGGAATTATTCGGATATCCACTGTGGAATTATTTTAGGAATTATCTCTGTATTTTATTCGTAATTCAAATGCGAAGCACTTTTGTTCGCATTCGAGTAGCAGTGCGGTACCGCGGTAGTTGTCTTATAAAGCACATTTAGACTGCTAGCTACGATAGTTTCGCACAAGAGTGCTTTTATTCCAAACACGTTCCGGAAAGAATTTCTGAAAAGTTTCAGTTTTTTCTGGAAAATGTTCTCTTGTAATGGTTTTCTTTCAATAAAGTTAATTCCTGTAGATTGTATTTTATTTCGAATTTCTCTGACGAGTATCATTAAATTTACTATAAAAACATAATTACAACAATATTAATTCAATTTAATAAATATAATATGAAATATGAATATAATATGAAATAAACTTTTTATAATACGAATTACATGAATTCGTATAATCATATAATCCTGTTTGACTTACAACGACCAATAATGTTGAATTATTTAAAAATGTAATAAAAATTTGTTTTTGCTAAAATTTTGTATAAATATTTTATTTTGAAATTTTTAACATAAATGATTTATGAATTAAATCGAGCTTTATGCATCTCATTAATAAACTTAATTGAACTATATTACGTTGACATCAATAAAATGTTAGGCAATGAAGATATAAATTTTCCGGACTTCCTGAATACCTATATGTACAGGCGCTGCTAAAAATCGATATCAGGATAATGGAAATTCAATTACGTTCTTGCCATCAGAACAATATACAATAAATTCGTGAAATACTGGATTAATATTGCACAATAATAAGTTATCTATATACATATTGCTATTACGCGTAATTATTACCTCATTTCGATTCTACAATGGCAAATCGCGAGCCTCTAACAGTTCGTTTAAACGAATCTACAGCTCGATTGCGAAAGAGGCATAATAGTTGAAATGTCCATTTCGATAATAGCTTTTAGTCTGAAATTACATTTCCTCCAATAATTACTGTTCACAATAGCTTTTGAATTACGTACCTTCCTTATTACTTTCTTTAACAAGCATTAAGCTTGAAAGGAATTTAAGAATTTTCTAACGTCATTTTTGTACTTCAAAAACTTCTTTACGTAAATTTTCAAGCCTTCTTTTCTTCGAAAAGAATTTTGTTTTATTTTTTGCGAGAAAACTTATTCATTAAACTTCTTAGAAATTTTATGGAATTGCAGACGTATCCTTTAAATATATTTAATAATTTGTCTATGGTTTGAAGTGCATTTTATTTTTTTCAATTTTATGCACGAATCATTTTAATCATTATTTACTTATAGAAAAAATAGGATTATTTTGGTACCGTTACAAACTTTAATAACTTAATTATATTCACTTTCGGATCTTTATAAAAACACAAATTCACATAAACTGCTTTCCGGTAGATTTATGGCACATTAGTTTTTTCGCGGCGTTATCTGCAACATTAAAATGATTAATTGAAATTTTGAATTATAAAAATATGACGATGAAAATACTAATTTTAAAATAAACTATCTTCTGTTTTAAAAAAAAATTCGAAGTAACAGGCATGAAAATGTTTTTTACAAGAAACTTTGCAATTTTTTATATAAAAATTGTTTACATAATTTTATTTTTTTTATTAATTCGTTAAAGTTCTCTAGTTAAAATAACATAAAAATTAATTTTAAATTTAAAAAACGATTTTTAATTTATATTTTATAACTTTATGAAAAAGCATTATAGATCATAAAACATTTTATTTTTATGCTTCTTCGTCAATAAATGCCTGCGCGATCTCTAAATCACGTTACGTAACACTTGAGACTGAACCTGTATTGGAACCTGCTATCAAAATAATCTACAGTTTGAAAGATATATCAACGGATATTCCATTTATTTAGACTTTTGGAAAGAAAATACATAAATTGCATCTCTTTGTACTTGTCTCGTCTATATGTTGTTGAAGTTTCGTTTATACTTGAAGAAAAATTAGACAATAAAAAGAGTATTTCAAAAATAATTGTACCTGCATTTAAGGGGGGAATACCGTGTAGAAGTTTCAAAAAACCCATTTTTTTATTGCCTTAAAAGTTACTTTGACGTCTATAGAATGCAATAAACGTTAGTGTTTGGGCTAATAGTCAAAACTATTTTAATGAGAGCCTATATTCGAGGCGCTCTTTCGCGCGGCTATACGGACATAGCGAAACTTAAAACGCGCTTTTCTCGAAACTTTTTTTATCGCAAAGTTTAAAATCGGTGTACACGATTACTCAAAAAGTATTCAACCGATTGGCTTCAAATTTAACACACGTTTTAATACTACTAATGACTCCTGA
>UCOM01001134.1:0-49278 GCA_900474385.1 Ormyrus pomaceus
ATACAAAAAAGATGTATTTTTTTATTCTCTATATGCCAGAATTTTTTAAAAATCCATTTGTTAACTTTTAAAATCAGCTCCTTAGATCGAGCGTGGACAATACTTTTCCGCGTTTTCGAGCGTAGAGCGGGTTCTTGCATCCGGCCCTTCATATGTTGTCGCTTTTGAAACAAATGCTTATTACTTCTATGCTCGATCCTTCGCAAAGTATCGTTATGGCACACACACGTTCTCTTCGCGTGCAAAATTCCTCCACTACCTCCGCCGCTTAGATTCTAGTATTCTAAATCTAGATGTGCAGATTCGTCGGTGGGTATCCCCCCTGGACTTCGCTGTACATGCGTCTTAGGGGGTCAATGGGCAAACTCGTCCCGTTTTGCCTGGCCGGGCCAACTCTGTTGTTCGGCAAGAATCCATTGGCCACGCCGTTTTGCAGCAGGCTCGCGACACCGTTCGGTAAAGGCGCTCCGTTTTTGTGGTTTGGCTGCTGCAGCTGTTGAGGCCGTGGTTGCTCTTGCGCTGTCCTCTTTGGCTGCGTTCGTTGGCCGTTTTGTTGTTGCCGGTTATTGTTTATAACCTTTCGGGCAGCGGCTTTCATGCCCTGATGCTTCTTGCCTGTAGATGGGAGTTTAAGCTAATCAGGCGAGGGTCAATTGTTCAAAGTAATGGAAACTTGGGCGAGGATACCAAAAATTTCGAAGCTTTTTTTATAACTCGATAAAATAGGATCAAAGAGTTGGGCACATAAATATTCAAATTTTTTGGTACCTCTTACGTATTAAGTGAATGCTGGTGAATTTGCACAGTAACCAAACTTGAAAACAATAAAACATGTTCTTTGATCAAGTATGAATGAATCATCTTTCTCAGATCCATCAAATGAAAATGTTGTATAGAAATGGCTGAATATAAATCGGTTGAAAAATTACCTGCAACCCCATTGCCCATGATAATCTCGCTGTTGGCTCTGTGACTGACCCCGTTTCCGATGGGTTTCGCAATGCCATTGGGTTGGTTCTTCCTTTGCGTTTCCTCGTCATCCTCCTCGGACTGCAGGACGCTGATCCTGTTGGGGTCGTCCTCGTTGCGCGCCGCCCGACGCATGAGTTCCATCAGCGCCGAGGCGAACTGTTGTCGATCGGCCGGTAATTCCGTGTCGCCCTCGACGACGCTGAGTCGACCCTCGCTGTCGAGGCTCTTGAGCAGCGGTAGGGTCAGCTCGCGGAAGAGCTCGAGCCTGCGCTCGAAGACGTCCGCGCCATCGTAGATTCGGCCCCGGCCTACCTGCTGCTTTGATACGTCCAGCAGAAGAGTTTCTGGGCGCCGACCGAACTGTTTGAGAAAGAGGGTTGGAGAAGTTATTAGAGAATGTTCAATTTATAGAATTTTCCAAATAGAAAAGATTAATTAATCGAAAAAAATGCAAAACATCATAAGTTGTTCGATATATATTTTAGAATTCTTAACACGATGAGTTGGACGTTTTCTATACTTCAATACAAATTCGTCGAATGATAACTTTATCCAAAACGTTGCACTATTTAATTTTTAACGAAAACTTTTTGAAATAAGATCTACCTTATTTTCGAAATCTCGTGCTTGTTTTAAGTCTCTAGGAAAGCCATCCAAAATGATCCCATTGCAATCGCGGTTGAGCAGCAGCTGCTGTTCAACTTGTTGCATGACAATATCCGATGGTACGAGTTCACCGCTGACGAGGTATTCGTGAACCTTCGAGTTACTTGCTGCTAACGTCACCAATAGACTGCCCATGCTTAGATGCACCCAATTCGACATTTTCCGTATCGCCTGACTGCAAACCATTGCTTTATTGCTTCCCGGACCACCTATATATATATTCATAGAATTAACTTTTACCTGTTAAATGTATTGTACAAACTTCAATAGTTCGGGTGTTTCTATTCAGATACTATTGCTTTAGTTGTATTCTCAAAAATTTATAACTATTTATATAATAAATGATGCACCATTGTTCATATAAAACTCTTTCTATTGTAAGTAGTCTAGACGTGCAAAAATATGACAATATTTACATTTTTTTTACTATGACGCACGTTTCCAATTTATACATTTACTATACAGCTAGTCTGCGTATTAGGTCAACCATGAGTTGACAAAAATTCTGAACATAATACCAACCCATAAACGTAGATAAATCGAAAATAATTTGAATAAACAAATATATGAAAAATAAAAATAATAATAACTCAATTTTTACAGAGTTGCTTAAACAGATTAATTAATTATCCAAGTGGAAACTAAAAAATTGTTTCTATCAAAAAGTAGTAACGTACAAAGTGAAGCTTAAAAAATTCAACTTACCCAAGACCCAAACAACCGGCGGCAAGCCCTTCCTGGCCATATTCGCCGTCCTCGACGGCAAAATCTCATCCCCGACGACAGTAGGCGGCGGCGAATCACCGAGCGGCACCATGTGTCCATTGTTCCTCCTCGGAGTAGTCCTCGTGCCCTCCGGTTCCGGTTCGACGTCCACCTGCGCAGAAAGCGAACGCAAATTTTTCGGCTTTGTAGGCGCACCGCCCACGCACAGGCCCGCGCCGAACTTACAAAGTTCTCTTCAATGCAGAAAATTCAACTTACTTCCGCTTCCATCGAGTTTGAGACTTGCCTTTTCGAAGTCTCACTCTCCTCTGAGAGGCCCAGAATTCGCATTACCGCGTCGCGGAAGTCTACGTACACTTCCGTTGGGTTCCGTTCACCGTTTACCTACACATAGTTGTGGAAGTTTGAATAAAAGTTACTCTTTCTGGGTATGAAATTTATTACTAGCGCTTTTTACCTCATGAAATGTATTACAGTCATTTTTCAAAAAGAAAATATGTTTTACTTACCACTAGTAACATTTCACTTTGAGCAAAATATTCCGCCACAGGCATGACGTTTTTATAAAAATTTTGTAATTCCATTCTCGCTAATTCGATGATCACTTGGCCGAGTTGTGCTCCGTAAGCTATTTGTCTTTCGAGTACTTCCTGTTTCCAATCAACTAGAATTACTCCATTGACTATTTGAATCTGCAAATGAAAATTTATTAAATTAATTCTAATTTCTTTTAATCGTACAAAAAATGAAAAGAAATTAAGTGCCCGTGAATCGCGGTATGTAAGCAAATCATCGTTCTTCGGTGCTGTTTATTTGCGCAGATATAATTTATGGCGCACTTTCAGAAAAAACGTGGTTATTCGCCTTGTCTGGTTTTTACTACCCTCGAATACTTTCGCAACTTCCACTTTTCAACACAGGGAACAATATATTTAATGTATATATTGGTATTAAGTTTGAATGAGAAATCGCAGTCTGTTATAAGTTCATTATTTTGCGGAATTTAAATTCGTGTAATTACAATAAAATCTTCATGAAAAGGATTCGAAAGTATGGTTATTATTTTATTCGTTATTTAAATTATACACATTTAAATTTAAGCCATTATTATTCATAATAACAAATTAATTAATCAAATTGGATTAATAAAATATTTAAAAGAATGAATACCCTTATATGTATGAAGTATGTATAATTAAAAATTAATTTATAAAATAATAGCTAAAGCATATTCATTTTTTATTAACATACTTTCATGAACTATATATTTAAATACTGAGACAGTTAAAGAATAAAAATTAGGTACCGAAGGTACCATTAGTAGTAAGATATAATTGTATCCTATACATATTAGTTCTCTGAATTAATTAAAGATTACTCGCAGGAACTTTATCGAAATAATTAACTCAGGATCTAAAATTATAAAAATTGAAAGAGCGCCTTAACCTGCCTAAGTGCATATCCACTTGTTTGATTGATTAAAGGCCCCCATGAGACTCCGTGTATTTATATACGAAATAAGAAGGGGTGAGTCACATATCCGATAGCCAGAGTAGGTCAGTAGGTCGCAGCGTGTTACTCGAGTTTCTGCCGAATTTTCGCTCTGCTCATTATGACCCTAGCCCCCATTATGGACGTCATAAGCGCCCTACCACTTTTAGTAAACCGACTGGAAGGGAGGCTTTTCAAGGACGCGGCCGGGTTCGATGCCCAAAGCGCGTGCCGAATCGAGAATTTTCGCCGGAGTAATAATTGTTGTTTGCGATTTCACGTGTTTTTCTAATTAGGTCGTCACCTGTATCGATTTTCTTGGTTAAAAGAAAAAATCGTTAAAAAGGCGGTCGATAGAGTTTTAAAACGGGTACGTTTTCAAGAAGCGGTCGGTTTATCTTGCACTCTTCACTGATATGGATTAAGAAATTACTCTTTATAAAAAGAGAATCGATTTGAAACAAATTTTATTTTAACAAAAATATTATTTCTTATATTATTTCTTAAAATCTGAACTCGAAAATGAATGTAATTAGAGAATAACTTTTGTAATGAAGACTGCCAGCGCCTTTTATAATTACTTTCGCTTCTCTTTCGGCAAAAAAAAAACAAAGACACATTCTTCACTAATATTGTCGTAAGACTTTTATTGCAGATATTTCCATTAAGCTGCCACGCGCGCTTTTCCCGTCCATGCGCGCCTAATAAGTTTCGCTAATAATATCGAACGGACTGACGAATAAAAGCGCCAAACACTAATGACTTCGATAATTGGTAAGCCGATGGCGGTGGCACAATTTTTTCGTGACACAGCTACACCTGGGCGAGCTTACCTTTTCGGAGTACTCCACGACGTCGCGCATGTTCCTCGGATAACCGCTTACGAGGAATGTTTTGGCCCCTGGAGACATTTTCATTTCTAACATGAGGACCTCCGTCACAGTCTTGCTACTGAGCAACCCAAAGTCCTGCATGTCTGCAAAAGAAGAATTGGGAGTCTTTAATTGAATCGATGAAAATTTTTTGATTTCGATAAGACGTCGATTTTAGCAAACAAAAAAGTTATTTAATCGAATAGCTAAATATTGGATTAATTTATACCAGAGGAGCTAAGTATGTATGGTAAAATAGAAAGACGATTCACGCACATACAACGTGTCTTATTTTGTACGTTAAACAATATCGATTATGAGAGTATCATTGAATCAAACCATATAATTAGTATTGCTGTTATTAGAGAAAACTTGGAGGATGTTACATTTAAAGTTACCATGAAATAGATTCTACTTTTAGAGTTACCAATAAGTTTTTGCCGATTAAAGACTGTATATTCGATTAACTTAATTATACCCTATACGTATAGTTGTAGGTCATATAAAGTACAAAGACATACAAATTATGTTCATTGTTTCTTAGAAACTGCTTGTAAATATTAATTGATGGCCCTGTTAATTAGAGCACGTCTAAATGACTTTTAATTAAAAATCAATTTTTTGTCGTCATAAATAAAGAACAAATTAAATGCTTCATTTATACGTTTTTTGTAAAATAAAGAAAATGCTAATTGGCATCAACGTTTGCAAACATAAACTGAATTCTTTATCAAACTGTAAAAACTATTTTCGTCAAAATATTTTTTAAAGTTTTCAAGTCCCAAATTTCTGAATAAATTCAGGTTTTATTTAACTATTCTCGACGCTTGACTATTTATTCTCAAATCAGTATACATGAACCTACGAGCATTTTTGGTCAAATAAATACGAAACAAACAAAAACTGTGCCCCGACATGATTCTCTTCTGACAACTAGCATTTAAATCATAAATAAACGAAAAAGCATCGACGCGAAGAAACAGAGATAAAATCGGTCATCGACATTGCGCCACGTTAAATTCTCACAGCCAGAAGCCCTTCACTGAAGAGCGTAAGCTTATACGAGGTCATCGTCATCATCCCCGCAAACGTTCATAATACGACCGCAAACATTTTTTCTCCTTTTAATCCGACGACGACTCAAGTGCTCCCGCGTTTTCCTGCGCTCCACATAAGCCGCGCACACTACTTACATACTTGCATGGAAATGCAGCCGCTCACGTAGGGCTCAGTGTCCATGAATCAATTATAAAGCCCCGGCACTCGGTGTATCTCTATTGTGCAACTATGGATACTCACTGTATCTATCGATCTTTGGGAGGAATCGATTTCGACGACGGTGGCGGCGGGCGGCGACGACGACGCGCGCGTGGAAAGCACTTAGTCATTCTCGCGAAATCCTACACAAGGAGGGGAACGAGCTTTTCTTGCTCCAGTTTGCGAGTTCGCGCCTCGAGTGTTTACGCGCTTGTGTGTTGCGGACGGGTCGAAGTACCGAGTGGCAAGGTTGGAAAAGGTCGGGCATTTATGGCAGTTTTTTTTTGGGTTTCGATCGAATGATCGAAATAGTTTCAGAGTTTTTCAGGTATAATTATTCAATAATTGTCCTATAACAACTTCAAATTTCAAATAAATTGCATAAATTTATTTGAACTTTTTAACGAAAATAAAAGCCAAAATTGATTCAATATATATGAGAAAATTCGGTTAATTTTTATGTCATAATTTAATTTAAAAAGAAAGTGATTTGATACTGACGTAGAATGATTAACATGATGTAGGTGCATTCTTCTGTCTTAAATAAAGAGCATTGCAATCAAGCCCGATAATATATGGATAAACATCTTTTTTTTGGAAATTTGAATTATAGATGTTTTTACGCATGCAAACATTTCATTAAAGCTGCACAATAACACAACCTCAACTTTAAAAACTATAGTATTAATAAGTAAAGTATCATAATCAAGTTAATTCGATGAAAATCAGTTATTGACACAATGTTTAACCAGTGCGATATAGCCTGGGAAGTCGGGACTTTATGAAAATTACAAGTTTCCATATATCTTTCTGTAGATCTATCCACGATAGATTATGTCGATAAATTACGACTATGACTCACCATTGCCCAGAGTGTACTGCTGCAGGAGGTCCGTCATGTTAATGTGAACTATACCCTTCTTCTCGTGCGTTAGGTTGTCGCAATGTGTCACCTTACCACTGCCAGGACCTCCTAGAATCATTAAATATTCACGCTTTTATCATTTCTTTTTAAAAAAATTAAAGAGATAATGCATTTCTCAGTCGAAATAGCACGAGCTAAAGTGGTGCATCAGGAGGGTATTTATCGGATAAGAAAAAGATTTAGCTTGTTCTTTAGTTGCCTTTCCCCGAAGCATTTAACGGATACAACCAATATTTCTTTAAACTCAAATATTTCTAATCTTTGTGCAATCGTTTTACATGCTATACAAACTAGACCATTTTCCTAATACTCGGATTATCTATAGTTTTGTAAAGACCTTACCGAGTACGAAAATAACTGGCACCGTAGGAGGTTCGAATTTAACCTGGCCGGCGTTCTGCATGGGAAAACTGCCTCCTGGCGGAGTCGCCAAAATGCCCTCTCTGCGCCATTTTTGTGAATTCTGAGCACCGGCCTCTTCGAACACCTGCGATCCATCTTGTTGATCTGTAATAACGTAAAATCCACCCTTTAGTACTGGGATTGCCAACTCATTCTCGCCTATATCTATTAAACTTCGTTTCGAATGACAAATAAATAGCTTAATGGCCTGCAATTAATCGATTTTCGATACTGCTTAGAAAAAGTTTCTAAAACTGCTTAGATCTGTGACTGTTTGTGTAGACATTTAGTACGAATCTATCTGTCTATTTGTCAATCTATCAATCACAGTCTATTCTCGAAGTAAACGTGCGCTTTTTAGCATTAAGAATGAATACTTGTTCATTTCGAAGCAGCTTTTTATTTTTTTCAAATTCCGAATTCCTCAAATTGAAATTGCCGTTCGAACAATTCAGCGCTTAGCATCAAGAAAAGTTGTCGCAAGCCATCATTTTTCACTAAACCCATAAATTCAGGTGACTCATCGAAACGTCAAGACAAGCATCGCTCGCGACGCAACCCAACAAGCTGCTTCTTCCGCGACGGAAAGCAAAGACGAAACCCCTCTGGCCCCGTCGTTGGCGAAGAAACATCCAGAACAAAGGACTTCAGGCTAAGCGACAGCCTTTAACCTGTTGAGTTCGCGGCTCAGAGGAGTGGCGCAATCGCGAGCAGCCATCCGCGCGATATGCGGCAATTCGCAGGGAAAAGGGGGGTGTATCGAGCGGTCACGCGCGCCGGTACGTGAGTCATGTTCGTTGTGGGAGAGAATTCGAGGGATGGATAAGTATCTGCGTGGCACGCGAGCTGCTTTTCAATCGCCGCGCGTTCGTTCACATCTTTTCTGCTCCCTGCTCGACTTTCCCACCCCCTCCTGTGTACGAGCAGGTGAAAGGCTGATCGCGGCGTGCTTTCTGATTCGCCGTTTTAAATTATATCCGTTGTAAATCTGATTTTTGGATTGATTGTATTCACCGGATAATTTTTATTTTCAAGTACAATATGCTCTACAAAATAGAACATAATATTAATATTTTTTTTAATTATACTTAAATTAATTTTAAATTTACTACGATCGGTAAGTTTCTATTGAAGAGTTTGAAAAAAGGATTGCTGTATTAAAGTGTTGAGAGATTATATTTTTTTTTAACTTCAAAATGCAAAAACTCCTCTAAAACTAAAGCAAACGAAGACTATGCAACATGTCAAAAAAATTATTTAAATAAATTATGAAATAATGATTTCTTCAAAAAGCTAACATAAAGGTAATCGATTCTGCGGGAACCTTTATGGGTATAAAATTGGTTTCAATGCCATCAAGGGAAAATTATTAAAAAATGAAGTATTATTTTTATATAAATTCTTTTTAATTTAAGCACCTTTAATAATAAGCACCTTTCAAAGCACTGCGGTATAAAGCTGTGACGTTGGATGCTAGTATAAATGTATTAAAATATTTTGTAGAAAAGCTTTGAAAATGATCTAATAGTTTATACGTTAAAACATACCATGAAGACAAAAATGGAAATTAAAAAATTTTCCACAGTTTTCTTAAATTAAATTAATACAATCATTAAAATATCAAAATAAAAACAGTAATAAACATTTATTACTTTATCAAAACAAATTTTAGAAAAATTGAGCAAATGAAAATTTTACTTTACTAATAATAAGGAAACTGGAAAATCTAGTTTAACTTCGTAAAAACAGCAAGAAAATGTATGCGCAGAAATAATTGAAAGTCAATACAGGCTAAACACAGAAAACGGTTTTTAAGTTGAACTCGCCTATTGCTTTTTTCAACTTTCTGATGTTGGCAAGTTAGTTAATATACTTCCTAAATATTTTAATTATTTAAAATAATAACATTGCGATAATCAATTATTATAAGTGTAGTTTTATGTATATAAAAGTTTTTAGCTGTTAGCAGTTACTTCAAGTTTTTGTAAGTGCAAATTGGGTTTGTCAACTTCTTGAAAACGCCCCTACAAGTTTAATGAGGCACTGAGAACGGCCTAGCAGACTTTTAAACCCTCCTCACCCTTCAAACAGTTCTATACCGAGCGTTCCAATAAATAACACCCCCGACCGCAAGGAACACCATACTTTTAGATATACGCAACTCTCGACCTTGGCTAGAAAATTTTCGGCGAATCCGCGACGATCTTGGCGGGGGTTATTTCACTGACAAAATACGCACGCAAATGATCGATTGACTAAATTCGACGCGGCGTGAACGGCCTCTCGTACATCTTAGGAACGCCTAGTCGCGCTCCTATTTTCTTCCATATCGACCCGCGTGTGGAAATAAAAGGCCAGTCCACCCAAATTTTGCTGCTGTGGCCGTAGGTCTGACTGACTTGCGTTTTCCGATTAGGTGTCTGCGGGTATTCACGCAGATTTGCCGGGACGCTGTTCGCGTGTTTGAGCAGAGAAGGATAAAAAGTGATTGTTCATGTCGCGGAGGCGCCGACGCGATGTTTCATTTCTTCCCCCTTGCTCGAGAATTTTTTTCGGTCTTTCGAGGATAAACAATGTTTGATGAAGATGTGATGTTATTTCGTATAATTAATTCAATTACAACGTAATTTTTCAGGATTCGGTTGAAAAAAATATCAGATATTAACTTAGGTTTTACAATAAAGTATATTATTATTGCGATATTAATTAATTTCAATTAAGATTCAACTTTTTACGCAATTAGTGGGACAGAACCCTGCGAAAAATTCCAGATCTACAAAATTATCAAAATAAAGTGCAGTAGAACAAATAGATATATTATCTTTTTGAAAATTTTTTACTTCTACTTAATCATCATCAATAAAACAAGTTGCAAAACAACGTTCATGAGCTGTTCATTAACATATCTGTAATTTCAAATTTACATAAAATTGAATTTATAAAGTACGTTGCAATGAAACAAATATGAAAACTTGTACAGTTTTATATGCATTATTTATTAAAATACGATATAGGTATATTATTGGTATTACAGTTAACAATTAAAATAGAAGTGAAAATAAAATTTGCGGTTATTAAAATCTACACTTGCATCTATTTTTGGAGGAACATTTTTGGTGGAACGAGCCCTGTTGCATGAATAATACTCGATCATTCATAATTCATTTCCTCTCCGAATGACTAGATTGATATTAAGATATAACGTTTTAGATTTTGCACTAATTTCCTGTTTACCTATAATAATGGTCGTGTTCCTTCATCTTTTGATATTTAGCGTGTTCGTGCAGGAAAGAATAAATCTTTATCGATTCATTTATCTAAAACATGGATCATAACGATGTAATGATCAATTTCCTTAGCAGGAACTAGACGTTTACCATTCTTAAAAGCTTTTTTGCCGTAAAATCTGTTAATTCTGTAAGTTTTCATTTATAAAGATTTTAGAAAATTATTTTGAAAATGTAATTTTAACTCGTCAAAATCGCCATTTTGAACTATAATCGGTTGATGGCTAAGGGGTATATTAAATTTTTTACTTGATGTACTCAAAATAGAAATAAGAGAAGAAGAGCAAGGAAAACAGTGTGAAACGTTAAAATTTTGTATAAAAAATAATTAGTAAATTTAATTAATATCCTTGAAATTTGTTTCCATAGTCATTGTCATCATTATGTGATTGTTGTTCTAATTATTAAAATACTGTATAAGAAAGTGAGCATAAAGGCCATATTCAAATAAAATTTACTTCAATTTTAACAAACTTTCTAAGGGCTGATGATCATATATAATTTTAATTTACTAATTATAATTTATGTTCAAAAAAGAAAGTTTATTATTATTGTAAAACCATTCAAGAACGCGACATTAAACAAATAAATAAATAAAAAAGAAATACGACGAAATCAATTATTGATATACCATTGATTCCAAAAAATTTTTCCTAAAATAAAAATTGTTGCTTGAAAATATTAAGCAATTTTTAACAGAATTTTATGTGTCAATTATCTTCCTGATCTTTATTTTTCTTTCTACTTTGACTTTTTAATGAGCCCTTAAAAAATTTTACAGAAAAATGGCATGTTTAGAGATTGATAATGAGAGAGCATGACTGCGATGTCTCCCCGTGAAGATTATCTTCAAAAAAAGAAAAAAAAAAGCATTCCACAGAGTTTAAACACGTAAGCTCCTCTCGATGCCAAACGTGAAATAGCTCAAGTTCAGGCTCGCGACGTCACGCTGTACCATTGACTCTTTCTCGCGTTTAGCACGACTGTTTTTCTCACTCTTCCCTCTGCTATTGTCGCGTACGCAAAGCGAGCAACAGCGATGGCACTTCATCGAATCGATCGACAAGCTGCATACGTCATCCGAAAGGAAAGAGTCGCGCCGCGTGCATACTTGCGCTCGGTGACCGCGGCCTACAGTGCACACGTACGAGGCTCCATCGCGACCTTTACCTTGCCGGCGATTCAGCCGCGGACTCGCTCGATATATCCGGCCGAGCTCCGTGTGTCGCCCAGAGAGCCACTCTGCGACGTACTTTTTCGACGCTTTACGACCGGCAATTTGCACGAGCCAAGCGTGGGCTCTAGTTTTCGCTGGGTTAGCCACCTTTCTTTAAACTGCGCGTTTTAACTACTTTTTAGCAACGAGAATTGGAAATGTTGGAGAGTAAATGTAGAGCATATTGGCGGTACTGTTAGATATATATGGAACATGAAAGACTTTTTGGCTGGAAATGTATTTGTAAAGCCACGAAAATTTTTTTTAAACGTAAATGGCGTACCTGTCTACTTCATATTGTACGTAAAAATGTTTGGGTTGAAAAAATAATTGAAAATGCAGTTGTAATGTCTCAACAATTTTTTGAAAACATTTAGCTTTTTAAAAGTTGATCAACAATGTTATTGAAATTTATTTAAATTTTTTAGTTCCGATAGTTCACCATTGCTTTTTAATCTTGTATTTAAAGTAATTTAAGCTTGTAATTAAAGTTTTGTTTTAATATTTACATATGAACTGCAAAAATGTCAATAAATAAAATTGCTTTTTTAAATAAAAATTTGAACGCTAATAAAAAATAAATTTACTATTAATGAAATCAGTACATGTATTACCTGGTATAAATATTTTTTATTAGTCGGAATATTTAACAATTACGTTATTAGTATTTTTGTGTAATTATATTAATTTTGAATATTATTCTAAAATTAAAGATTTTTAAAGAATATGTCAACAAATTGAAATTTATGAATGTCTTAGAGGTCATATTTAGCTCTAGTTTTTTGCATTAAACTGTACGAAAACAAGTCATATCTTGATAGACTTATATCTTTTACATTATATGTAGTGGCACATTTACGGAACCATGCTTTTTTGGGTAAAAAATCTAAAAACCTTTGAGTTTATTGTATCTACTTTTTCTGTCTAGTAAATGTCTAATATACATAAATTCAAAGGTAAAGATGTTTGTGCATTATAAAAAGAGTAGAAACAGAGTACAATATCAACTTGTATACATATATTGAATAATTGAATAGGTATAGTAAATAAAAGAAGTAAATAGTGGTACGGGTGCCGCGTCGTCTGCTTCTCAAACTTGCCTCCGCAGCACTACCGTGCCACTGGATTTATCTTAGAGGTTGCGAGAAAGAAATTCTGGATGCTTGTCTGTTGAATTCTATTACTATTTTTCTAAGATTTCTGATTTTAATTTCAATATTTTACCGAATGATTGACGTAAGACTCTAGGTTAAAAATAAATCTTTTTAGTATAAGTAAATAAACAACTAACTTCTTTAATCAGTCCTTTAATTTTATTATTAAGGCAAAGCTGAATTTTTTAGAATCTTGTTAGAAAATTTTTACACGGGTTATTCAATTAAGAACAACTTTTATTATACACTTTTCAATTTGAAAGTTTCAAACAATAAGTAGTTGTGAATATTTCATCTGTTGCATGTTGTGCACTTTGCAATTAATACAACATACAAAAAAGTATTAATTGCATAAAAAATATTTTGACAATGTAATATAATGGAATACTAGTAAGTTTTACCATCGAATATAACTTTTTTGAAATTTTACGTAACATAACATTTATTATTTTGAAGTATTCATCATGATTTAAATATTGCGTAACTGGTCATCCTTAAGATATCTTGATTTCTGCCATTGTCAAATACATAATTATTTATCAATAAACTAAAATATATTCTAAAATTCATTCAAGTACTGTTATGAATTAGATTTTTAAAAAGAACGAAATGATACTTTCAACATCGCATATTTATTATCCGAATATCAATACTTATTTATTTTATTAATGTAATTTTAACCAGAAATGGAATTAACATGGATTATAACAGCTAAATTTTAACGATGGTTTGGCATTTTTATGTTTAAATGCCATTGTACGAAACTAAAACGAAAGAAATGCTAATTATTTTTTGCGACGTCTAACTTATTGTTTATATCGGTCTCTTTATTTCTTTTCAAATCACTTTCAAAATTTAGAAATTTCATAGCAAATCTGACACCTTGCATTTCCCTTTATAAACTCTTCGCCTCGGTACTTTTTCACGCATTCTTTCAACATTGATCCTGCAAATTTGCTTCGACTTGCAAAAAACTTTTCCGCTTCACCCTTCAATACTCCATCGATCGAATCTTACTTCCACCATCGCTTCCAACCCGTAAACCAAAAAACTCACCTGTGTCCAGGCAGATGCCCATAGTAGGTCGTTGGAAGGGCGGCTCGAACCTTCCACGGCCATTTACTCACATTGTTCAGCTTAAGTCCTTCGGGGATGGGTTTTCGATCGCACCACGTGGAGTCCTTTCCGCGCGCGGCGACAGCGAAACCCACCCACTTCACCAACTTCAAATCCAAGAACGAAAATAATCGAAAGGAAAAGAGAAAGCGAAAAGTCACCGAAAGTCGCGCACTGTACAATCAAAGAGCAACTACGCGTGGCCGGCGTGACTGGCCTTAAAAAAAAGCAGCGCCGCCGATCGATCGAGCCTCGACTTCTACCCTTCCTGCACGGATAGACACAGGCGCGCGCGCGCGCGCCAACATACACGCTCCGGGCAAGACAGTATTTTTTCGAGAATCGGTATCCAAAATTTATCGTTCAATTCGACTCGTCGTCGCTGCTCGGCAGCATCCTGACAATCTTCTCAGCCGTGATACTTGGTCCTGCGATCGGCGCCGTGCGCGACTTTCATGCCCTCAGCGTAGATGCGGTCGAATCTGCGCAGCTTCCTGAGGATCGACTTGACGATGAAGCTCAGCAGCAGGACGGTCCACATGAATCTCAAGCTTCGACGGCCTCGGCAGCCGCCTTTGACTCCTTCTGCTTGGTTCTCCGTCTCTTTCGCGATTTCATTCAACCGATCGTCGCTCTTTTCGAGTTTCGTGCAAGTTCTAGGTGCGGAGTCGACGCGTCCGGTTACGCGACTGGGAGCGCTATGAGCCGAGGAGCTGTCCGCGCGATCGCCGCGACCGATAAAAGGTGCCGATCGGTAACCATTGGTTACTGCTGTCCGGCGCGCGCGCATACGCCACCCACCCTTTTTTCCTCTCCGAAAGTTCGCCCCCCTCCCCCCCTCACCTGGACGCTTCCTTTTCGTTCAATGAGCTCTAAATATGAGCATTAGTATGTGAGGGTAGCTTTTTACGTTGTACCGTTGAGGGAACTGGCCTGGTATTGGGGTCTCCAACTATACATGTCGAGGAATCTAGCGCTTTCTATGTGCTTCGGCTGCCTGCTTGTATACGTATGTTAGCCGAGGGCACGACTTTAGAAGAACCGGCAGTACCGATCTTTCTTCGTTTCAATTTTACAAAGTTATATTTCCATTGCACAGAAGCACGATTCGAGTGATCTTCTCGCGTACCAAATTAATTCGTGCCTATATTCTTAATTTCTATTATTTTTGCGCGTTTTCTACCGTTCCGTTAGCCGGTGCTTCCGCCGTATTTCCCAAGCATTTCCCGGCCGCTTATCGGTCCACCCCATCTTTTTCCCACACTCCGTCGCGTGCTTTTCCACCGCGTGTGCGTGCGCGTCTATAACATCGGTGCGCGGGTTCAATGTCAAGTTCCCTGCGCAATGTGCACACCCTTATATATATGCGTTCGTAATTGCGCGAGCACAGCTCGAAGACGGCTGTGTTTGTGCACGTCGTTATGATATTCGCGCCTTTGTAAGAGAATTGTGTGTAAACAGTACGCCGTGCCCTGCGTTGATCAGCTGTAAACGCGCGATAAATCGCTGCTTTAGAAGCGATCTGGAGCTAACAATTTTGAGGTAATTTTGGTGGATTTTTCGAAAATTCAAATTTATAGATATTGTCGCACTGGTAATCTTGAACAATCGTTTCTGATCGAATCTTGTTAATGAATTATTTAAACCCTGCCATTGATTTTAATAATTTGTAACTATTTATTAATTTCGAATATAAAAACAATTACGTTACACGAGATGTGAAGCGAATTGAAACTTGAATAAAAAAACGCGTAAACATTATAGAATCCTTGGCGATCTAATAAGAAATTCTGTGCGTGGGCGATTCTAACGATGT
This sequence comes from Ormyrus pomaceus, assembly GCA_900474385.1. Taxonomy (NCBI): domain Eukaryota; kingdom Metazoa; phylum Arthropoda; class Insecta; order Hymenoptera; family Ormyridae; genus Ormyrus; species Ormyrus pomaceus. Next base: position 15,901 of record UCOM01001134.1, read on the forward strand.
AAACTTTGTAATATAAACTTTTACACTGCATAACCAGGCTCTTCATTTACTCGTTATATGGTATCGCTGAAATATTAATGCCAGCTTAAAATGCGCGTCAAAGACTTTTACCTTGCAGTAATAAGTTTGCCGCACAGTTACGGAAATTTTTACCTTTCATCATTTCTTTTGATTACTTGGTTGAATACATTTTTTCAAAAACACTGTATCTCACCAGTTTCACTGCAAAATGAATTACTAGATTATTCTTATATTGGTATGTAAATAAATTATATATATCTTTTCATCCGCTAATGTATTATATTCAATCATGTAAAATTAAATTTCTGAGTTAATTTACAATATTATTTTCTAATCGATTATTTTCTGTTCAAACAATACCACGCATATTATAAACACGTTAAAGATTCCCTCAAAATTTCCACGCAGCTCCTCGTTATAGTCTCCCGATGCTCATCAAATGCCGTCCAGCAATTACAGGTATAATGAGATCAAACAAACGCGTTCCTAGTCCTTGTCATTAAAGCGAAATACCAAGAATACCCGCGTTATTATCGTGACAACGTAGTATAAGGCTCACCCTCCCAAGTGGCTCTTTAGTGAAAATAGGAAAAAGAACTCGCAAGGATGGTAAATACAAGTCGATTCAAAGTCGATTCGCTCCTTGTCTTATGCTTGCCGTCAAATATTGACCCGTCGAAACTTAAAGTACGTACGTACGGATGACTTCTTATGGTCTCTCTTTCTCAATGAGGGTATGTGGAAATGAGACCGCGGTGACCCTCGCGTACTTACATGGCTTTTTACCGGGAAGATAAAATCGATGCGGCCGTAATGATGCTATTCAACGGGGAAGACGCTATATAATAGCCAAGGCTTCTACGCTGTGCTTTTTACGATGATCTCTAGGCTCTTTATAATGTGACTTTATTCCGGGAATTAGGGCTGAGTCATATTTGAATACTAAATTAATATTTAAACTGCAGGCTTGCATTACAGTATTACATAATGTGTGCAATTTTAGACGTAGATTAGACGCAGTCAAATCGATTACGATTATTTCAGAAAATTTCAGAAAGGTGTGAAATAAATTCAACGTTTATAAATTCTAGTAATCAGCTACTTGAAAAAATGCTTAAAAAAATAATTAAATACAAATTAACACCAGGCTTGGAATTACTAACTGCTTTAATAAAAAGTTAATTTTGTTTTCATTAAAACATTTTTGTTTAACAATTCTAATTATAATTAAAAAAAACTCTAATTATAAATGACTTTATCACGCTCGATCAATACTATTTAATTATTAGCTATATTCACGTAATTTTTAAGACTACTTATACTTTGTTCTTTTCTTGCTAGATCTACTTTTAGTTTTAATTAATTAATAATTTAATCAATCAGTACGATTACATCAAATGGAATTAAAAGCATTATGCGAATCGAAGATTCGGTGCTTGAAATTGGGGGTTTTTCACTTGCTACATCTGGCTAATATAGACTCTGTCAAAGAAAGCTGCTCAGCGAAAATATTTATTAACGATTCCTCTCTTCTGGTATACCCTCATTTGATATTACGTGTTACAAAAAAAAAATTGTGGATTGTTTAAAGATACCTAGTGTTTCAATAGCACTGGTGGTGGTATTTAGAGTTATTTATTTTGCATAGTTTGAAGATATTGTAGCGGGCGGAGATGTTTTTTGATATACTTGACTTGTGGATCGTACCCTTAATAAACTAATTACTTAATGAATTATGCATGCTCATGCATATAGTTATTGTTAAATAGCGGAAAATTTGATGCAGATCAGGCAGCTCAGCAGAATTTTGCTAAGGAAAATGAATGCATTTTAGAATACAATAATATGGACACAGGAGTGGACATACAAATATTAGTCAATTTAAAAAATTACTATCTTCTTTTGAGCTTTACAGAAACTTTAAAAAGTAAGTCAAAAACTTATAAATTATTTAAATTTTTTAAAAATTTTACTTTCTCAATTATAAAATGCTTCGAAAAAACATACTCTCAAAACCCCTACCATCATAAATTTTACAAGTCATAAACCAACCCTTAAACCATCCAATTGCCAAAGAAGCCATTTTATATTCCACCTACACTCATTTCAAATCTATTGGAAAACGTTTCAGCGCGAATAGACGAATGTCACGATACGTCGAAGTGCTTTATTATTTGGTGAAATTTAATGAATACTTGCGTACACACGACCTTACGGTCCCTGTCATAAATCGTCTATAGATGATCCACGTGTTGCATTGAACATTCGATACATACAAACACGACCTTTGCTTCGCAATTTTAATGGAGGTACATTAGTGAATTCTATAGAACCTGGCGTATCACACCGGTTTAATGCTCTATGAGCACAAATTACTCGTTTGCCTAATTGTAATGTAAAGTTTTCGTTATCAAAGTGCTTTTAATTTTTATCCTAATTCAAAATCAAGTATTGATATACTCTAATAATAATTTAATAAATATCGGTACATTACTACTTTATCAACTGCTTTTATCTTAAACAGTTTTAATTAAACAAAGTAAATTATAATGATATGTTATTTTTAATATTTCGTTATTAGAATAGTGAAAAACCTTCATATCGAGAATGGATATATTTTTAAACTTCATATTAGAGTTATAAAAGAATGAAGTTAAGGTAATAATAAAAAGACTTTCAGTCGCTTTTTCAGAAATGTAATATAAGAATTGGAAAAGTGATTGACTATAAGAAAAAGATATGATGTAACAATACAGTATATAATTATAAATAAAGGGTTTTATAAACAAGCAAAGTGTTATAACGTGAATTCGTTCTCTTGTTATTTTTTGAAATAACATTCACAAATTGGCCCTAAGCAAACATTGCTTGGAAGGAACTCTTTGCATGTTAACTTGAACGTAATATGATTCAGCAAACAGGCAGAAATATTTGAGGAGAAAGCTTCGATTAAAAGTAGAAATGGTAAATGTAATAAGACAAAAATACGACTAACAATAGTGGAAAGATATAATGAGAATTATAAATATGAAATAAAATCGTTGATTCATATTTTTAGAAAAATGTGAACATTTGATGTTAAGCAATTGTTATATAAATTAATTATAAATCAACAAAATAACATTTAAGATTTTACAAACTAACATTTATTTAAATTCATTGAAAATATTTGCGTTTATAAAGCTTCTGCAGATCCGCAATTTAACATCACGAAAGCAGAACGGGACATGAAAAATACCTTTTCAGGTCTTTCATATATAAGTAATAGAGCGAATAAGGTCTTAACAGCAAGCATAATAGCTGTCATCGCTACCAATGTAACTGTTGAGAATGGGATTAGGATGTGAAGGGTTAGTATGTCGCAGCCTACACAGTGTATGGAGGTAAACTATAACCGTTTCCATCATACTTACATTGTCGAGCGTCCTTGTCGACAGATTTGATTAGTAAGTATTAACCATGTCAGAACTAACTTTTAATTTGTCTTATAGAAGTGAGCGCAACTAATACACGGTCTGTTGCAGTATTGATTTAAGCGATAAGTCAAATAATTGATAGCGATGCAATTAATTGTTACAGCGATAACTGAAACATTATTTTTTTTAATATTTTAATTGATATTTTAAAAATTTTAATTATAATTATTTTAATACTAATTATTAATTTAATAAATTAGTTTCTTACTGTAATATTAGTCGGAAGTTCTTGGAAAAATTAGCACCTATGCCGTTTTTAAGCTCTGATAAAATATGAAATAGATATTATTAAAAAGCATCTTCAATGTACTGGCCTTGACATAAAAGCATGAAAAATACGACTGCGACTACTTTAGCTGAATCAGAATATCTTTAAGTTTATAACACGTTGACCAGCAGAAGATTCAATTTAAAAAAGCAGTGTACTACGTAGTTACGCTTTTTCCTCGAAATTAAAATCCTAAGCATAAAAATGAAAAAAAATGCTTTTTATTGTACGATATAATGTGCAATAGAAGCAATAAGATTCTCGATTTTAATTTACCGCAAATCTGCGTTATTAAATCCTCGCGTTTACCTTATTATTTTCTTACTGAGGAGTGGCACTTGTATATGCAAGACTATTTTTGCCTGCCCTCGTTGAATAGACGTCGTAACTCTTTCACGAAATCACAACTCACTGAAGAAACACATTAGTTTTGTCTTTTTTCGTGTTTAATCCATTATAAAAAAGGCTGTAAAACTTATTTGAAACTATTATTCGTTCTTCTTTAATTTTTTAATGAGTGAGCTATGTAAATATTGTAAATGATTACTGTTACTTTAAACATTGTTCCAATTTAATTAAAAAAGATTATACTTAAGTCTTATATAAAAATATAGTTTATTTGAAAATTGAATATTGAATTATAAAATAAAAGTTGCACACTAAGCTTTCAAATTCTATGTAATTTGCTTTACTTATGCAACTATATAAGTATAAAATAAAGCATACATCTTAAGAGTAGCGAGCACTATAATCATTATTATAAAAATACTTTTACATCATTATATTTACAAAAATTTTAATGATTACGCTTGTAGTGTACACATGTATAAAATTGTATAAAGATACTTAAAAATAGGTAACGTTTAACTTTAAAAAATTTTGTGCAATCGTTTTTTACAAAGTTATTAAAATTGTTTTCTTCTTTACATCAGTATAATACATTTTAGCAATAAAATAGTTATTTGTCATACAAACGTAGTCTGTTGGTGCAAATTGTAAATCGGTTCTGCATTTGGATTGAACGAGAAATTTAGCGAAACGAATAAGCCGCTCAAACTGCTATGTCTTAGCGCTTGTTCTTCACTGGCATTGTTTCTATTGTTCTCTTGTGCTATTAATTTTTCTCGCTGTTCAACAGGAATTTTACGCTTTACTAGCAATCTGACGTCTTGATAGCGATTACACCACTTTTTCCAAGATTTATAGTGAAACCTGCAACAAAAGAAGTAAGTTAGTTTAAAGAATAAAAGATTGATTAACGAATATTTTATGAGACATTATTACTTTCCATTTAACTTTGATTAAATATGACTGTTTTAATACATTTAAAATTTTCGTTACCTATTTATAAGTGATATACTTTTCTAAACAAGGTTGTTTATATATTAAATATCTCTACTTACAATCTTGATACGATCATTATTAAAAAATCATGCAGGGCTTTACATGAAAAGTGGGTTGAACTCTTTATATCTGGTTAACTATAATGCTGCAAAGCTTTACCATAATTTGCATAATTAATTTCACAAACTAAAATATTTATTTTAAGCAATGCACCTTTTTAATTTGATCTAGAAAAAGTATTCAAAGACAAACATTTCCAAACCAGAGCATTTACTATTCCCGATTTTTCTAATAAAACCTATTTTATGCCAGCAATAAGTTTCTTAAGGAAACCGAAGATCTTTTCAAACTCATTGAGAAAGACTTGGGCAGTTTGAAACACGATCGGTTCAACTTACTACGAAATAACGCAAGAATCGGCGCTCGCGGTCGACTATACGTACCTCATGGTGACGAAGAACCAGAGAAAATAGACGGCGACAAGCATACAGCAGAGGACAACGAGTCCGGTGCCTTCCCAGAAGCCGAGCCTCGTGTAGTTCGTGGCGCCCACGCCGCACAAATAAGTTGCCGCAAAGCAAAGCGGCGTCAGGATCACCAGACACACCGTGTCTCCCGTGACGCCTTGCGGCCCGTAAAGGCCTCGGGTTCTCCACCATTGCCAAAACGACTGTGAACAAATGTGATCGTTTATAAAGGCTGAATATTTTCGGATGCAACGTGTGAAATGAAAAGGCTTTGCAGCAAATAAGGCAGCTGTGAAATTGATGTTTTTTTATTGGAATTTTTCTTATTTTTTTTAATAATCTTTTTCATCCTTTCCCCCGTTCTACTGCACAAGAGAACCGCCATCAAACAGTTCAGAAAACAATAGTAACAGAGATATCTTCATCGGGCCACATGATCGTGCACGTACACAAGCGGGACGCAGATTTTTATCGCGCCGACTCAGGCCCGACGGTATATTTGAAATTCAAAGCGAATCGCGGTAAGTCTCGCCGTCCGATGATAATACGCTCTCCCTTTCTCCGCGTGTATTATCATCGGAGCTGAGCGCCTCGCGCATTACCAATTTAATTCCTCCTACTTTAGAATGCTCGTGGCCGGCTGCATCGCGAAAACGTTACTCGATACATCTCCGCTCTGCGAGACGGAACGAGATGGGAAATTCGAGAATTGCCCCATTGTGAGCAGGAGAAAACGCTCGAATCTGCACCGCTTCTGGCAGTCGGGAATTATGTTATCGTTTGCTAACAATACGAGGGTTGCTTTAGAAGCGTTTCGTTTTAGATATACACGTGTTTCTTGTTTTAAGCTTGTCTTTGGAAGATACTACCGTCGATAAAAATATTTTCAGGCTTTATGTATTTATAAATATAACTTATACGAAAGATGTTTTTGATTGTAGGTTTTAAGTGGAAAAAGGATTGGATTTTTTATCTGCTTCTTTAATTATTTTAACTTTTACTTTTTTAACTAATAAAAAACTTTTTTTGTTATTTTATTAAACATAATAAATAATATTTTAATAAATTTCAATATTGCATATCCTTCGTCTTGCAATTCAAGTATCTTGTTTTTTTAAGTATATTCATTAAAGTAATCTAATAGAATGTAATTACACATTCCCAATAACGATCATTACAGACAATGCAACAAGCATGCTAACAATGGCCTCGCCATCTCAAAATGCAGCCGGCGGGAAAAGCCTCACGCAGGAGGAAATCGCCGTCACTTACAAGACGGGGGAGGGCGTGCTTGTCGTGCCGGCATTGTAAATTAGACGCGTGCCCGCAATGTGTAATCTAGACAGTGCACTTACCTCGAGCAGGGGCTTGTCGCGACGCTCGACGCTGAAGCTGTACTTGCAGATCTCGCAGCGGTCGGTGTTCCAGGTGGACAGCCACTTTTCCAAGCAGCTCGTGTGGATTAGACCCAAAGTTCCAGAGCACTCGCAAGGCTCTATCAACTCCTCCAGGCTGCCGTCTGTGAATAGATTGCGGATCGTCAGGTCGTGCTTTTAGTCGTTGCGGTGGAGAGCAATTTCGAGGCAAAAAATTGTTAAGAACAATTTTGAAGAATTTTCGAGCAAAATTCGCTCAATTTTAGATAATTTGTAATCTTTGGTTTGGTATGGGATTATTATATTTAATTTTAAACATTATGTAAACTATAACTGATTGTATAATTGGATAAAGATTGAAAGAGCAATGTACGTTGGCTTTTTCTTGATGAACATGAAGATAATCTGTTTGACCTCCCTTCAATGCGCTGCGCAGGAGACTGACAGATGTGTCAGTCGAATCCTCGGCTGGGGGTGTAGCTTGTGTGGGGTATTTTAAAACTAGGTAATACTATTTTCGGATTCTGTATAATAGATTTCCTGGCGATAAAAACTTTGTACTTTTTGTTTCTGTTGGCACATGTTTCAATTTATTTTTATTCTGGCTTTATCTATTATAGTTGCATATTAAACGGTCCGTATGAATAACTTGTGTCAATATAGTAACGTGTTTATTAAAGATATCACACCATTTAAATATTTCTTTAAAAGCTTTCGACTATGAAATTATAATGCTTAATTAAATATTAATTATATAAATTAAATTCATAAAATAATATGCAATTGACCTATAAGCCAAAGTTCAATTTTTATCGTCCTCTTTACGTTGCTCCGACATGCCAATTCTTTTTCTTCGTCGTGCGATAATTAATAATTTTAGACATGTCCTGTTATGAATCACGTCGAAGTGATTCACAATAAATTTCACGCACTGACCTGCTGACCAACACATAAATTAATAACTTATTATTTTAATTACAAATTTCTCTTAAAAGATGCTTTAATTTGTAAACAATTATACACTTTAAAAAGTTTACAATCGTATTTAAAAAATAATAAACGATTTGCAACTCGTTTGAAAAAAAATCTAAATTGTCATGGCCCAAAAAAAAATCTTCACTTCATATCTACAGTCGTAGTCCTAATATTTATGACAAACAAATGATTCTGTCCTCTGTCACATCGGTCTCGCAATGCATTCCATCCATTGCCAGGCGTACCGCACTCATAGACGATGAAAAGCTCTCGCGCCAATACGCCGCCAGGGCTTTTTTTCCCCTCTTGCTCGAAAGTGGGTTAATTGAGAGCATCAAAAATCATCGAGTGCAATCAGGAAATGCTATGCCGCCGCGAGAAAAAAACGCATAAGCGACCGTATCATTGGCGTTCGTCGCACTCGTTATTTGCTTCTCTTTCAGCTTCTAATAAACGTGCTTGATTAGCCGGCCGACCGGCCGGCCGCCGGTTCATTGTTTCCTCTCAATGTCGCGGAAGTCGCGGAGACGAGACGGAGTCGACTCCCTCCCTCCCTGCGTTTCCGCTCTGCGTGCGATGTGAAAAATGCGGAAAAAAGGAGGGGGCTGCGAATTAGTCGCCTGAGCTATTTGATGCACCGGCCGGCTGACGGTTGCCGTCAATTATACGTACATATTTCGCAATTTTTAGAAATGACTAGCTCCTTCGGGATTAATTTGAGAAATTTTTAGAGTTTAATGAATGTAGAGCGAGTTTGTAACGCCTTCAGGAAATTGATGCTAGATACTTTGGCGTAATTATAGGATTATTCTAATGAAAGCAGAAAAGGCAAGGTTAATTAAAATAAGTGAACGCATAAGAATTCATTAAGTTTTTTTAATCTTAATTACCATGATAGAAAAACTGTGGTAAGTAAACGAAAAATTAAGTCCTAATACATATTCTTACCAAGCAAGTGATTTGTCGAACATCGATTCAGATTCGAAAATCAAATTTTTTAAACGCAGTCGATGTGACTTTGAATTTTAAAAAGAAAAGATTGTTTAAAGGCTTATTATATTAAATGTGACATATTTACATTCGATTAAAATTTGAATCTGTTTAGACCTTCTTTCTTTTGGAGTGTAATATGCAATATGTTTAATTATGCATTCATAGATCATGGAACCTAATATTTCCTGACTCATTTAAATAGAATTAAGGTACACTAAACTTGTATGATGGCAATGAAATAAATCCTACTCACAACAGAAACATCGGCAGTTTAAGGATTCAATTATAATCTACTTTTATGCAGCCTCTTATAATGCAAATTTCTTCATACATATATAAAAAGTATCTGATAATTTTGGATGAACTGTTAGTAACACGATAAATTTTAACAAATTAAATTAATAACTCAAGTATATTATACATAAGATTGAGGGTGTAGTTTTCGTCGTAGAGAATTTTTTGCCGCAGCGCATTACCTAATTTATAATCTCAGGGCGGGCAAGTCTTTATATTATGTCGTTATCTGCATCTGCGCTTTGTTTATTACGCAAATTATCTTGAGACCCTTTAAAGAGTTGCGTCCGTGAGTTAAACCAATTTAGAGCGGTTTTCTACAGGGCCACTTTGACTTGCGCTCGAAATTGATTTTTTCTCTAATTAGGAAGTGTCTTATCAATTTATAAGCATAAGTGTAAGCGTGATGTCTATTTGTCGAGGTTGCGCCGCTTTATTTTCTTGATATGATTTGTAAGTGTCGGACGTTAAAGCAATATATCATTTCCTTCAATGCAAGAACGAATTATTTATTTGAAAGTGGATTAATCTATCTCTAAAATTAACTGAAATTCTGCATTTCATATTATTATCTATCCATAATACAAATAATCGAACGCCAATTCGCGAAATAGTTATATTAGTATTATTATTTCGTTTTTTGATTGATTACGTGCAAATATGATATACTGCTGATAACGCTGACATAACTTCACGCTTAACACAGAAAAACATTATGCTCTAATAACTGCTTGGCATTTGCGTTGATAAAGAAGTAAATAATTAAGTGGTATCCAGTATTAATTAAACAAATGATTATTGCAAACATCACACGTTTTTTCAACAAATGGAGCGTTTCATACGTAAATATATTCTGCGGTGGAACACGCAAACTTCTGCATTATCGCACATAAAAATATATCTTTATTAAGGAAGCTGACTAATTTAGCGTTCTCTACACGAACAGCTAATTATCGTTCGGTACAAAATCTACGGAATTGGTGCTCTAGAATAAGTAAAATCGAATTTTACTGGCCGATAATCAGTAGGAAATATTCTGAATCATCGCGGTACGTTCCGAAAGTCACGCTCAACTAGTTCTCGCGCGGTGTGTCCACGTCGTATGGGTTTGCATTTGCATAGAAACACAGTGACTCTCTTGTGCTTTTTCAAGGTACTGAAAGTAACAAATTCTGAGTTGTTAAGTCTGCCGTAAAAATCATTGTTGTCAATGAAAAACTGTAATTTCTGAGTAGTAAATAAATCAAAAAAGTACTCAAACCTTCGTATTAGTATTTGCCTTGAAAAGATACACCTATAAATTACTCAGCTATATGGTCGCGTGCGTAAATCGTGCCAATTATAAACAATTATTATGTACCATTTTATGTATTCGTAAATTATTAAGTAGATTGTTAAAATAAAATTTTAATATGATAACTATTGCAAAGGTAAAGGCAAACATTAAATAAGGTTTTATAGGCTTATTTAAAGTATCAATTAAAAAGCCTTTACAAAAAATATTTTCCATATAAATTCCCGTCTTATCAAAAATCGGAATTAAAAGTATCTAACGTTTTGAAAATATATAGTAATAAGGAAAGAGCAGTTGAGCAGATGTAATGTTTCGAATAAATTTATCTTAACTCTTAATTTTGAAAACACTTCGAAATAAGTTTTATTTCATAAAGATGAAAACTGAAGAATCGAAAGTTTAATCGACTAAAGGCTTTATCCAAAGTACTGCAATATACCTTCGAGACAGATACGGCAGCCGGAGGACGCGGTGGAATTGTTGTTCTTGAGTTCCTGCGTCGTCATGTTCCGTTCGCGCAAAAGGTCCTTCCACCTCCTCCTTCTGCTTCTCTCAACGAGCGTTCCGCCGAAGCACTGACCTCATGAAAGCGTCTCGCTCCGTCTGGAGAAGCTTCCATTAAAAGCTCCGAAGCCCTCGGGCCTCTCTCGTAATCTCACTAAGAATTTTGTCGCCGATCGTCCCTCTTATATCGATCGGATGTGGCAGAAACGTGAGACCGACGAAGGTGCTATTCTCTGAATGTGGAAGAGAATTTAAATTTGAATTGTTGATTTGGGTAATGGTGTGGCGAAAAAATATTTCGTTGATTGAAGCCAATGTTATTTGATACGGTGAACTATGAATATAGAAGTGGAATGGTTGGTTATTAGATAAATAAGTCTAATCCATTAATGGTTCTTTGAATTGATTGAGTTGATTGAAAATTTCTTTTATGTGACTGTCAATAAATTTTAAATATTCTCAGCGCCGTCTAATCTAAAAAATGACAATCTTTGTTATTTATGTTTAGTATTTTTATAATTGAAATTTCAACTTTGGCTTACTTAGTTACCAATAACTTAATTTATAAATTATATGCTTCTGCAATTTTTCAGAAATTCAAAGTTCGGTTTTTAATTTATAAAGCTCAGCAAGCGATCAGTCTTATTTATTTGTTCACTATATACAAAATTACAAAACAAAACTAATAATCGCGACTTACCCATAATTCGACTTACACCAATCTCCAAGGACAGTGCTTTCCCATATGTTGAAAAACAGCCCCTTTTTCCTGTCGCACTTCAACACAAGCGCTTCTTACACACGTAAACAAACAGAACTCCTTTGGACCGAGCGCTCAAACCAGCCGGAGTAGAGATGTGCCGCGCTCGGACTAACGCATTTATCGCACTGCTACCGCACCGCGCAGCCAGCGCTGAGAGCAAAGAGCAAGAGACAGAGAGAGAGAGAGAGAGAGAGAGGACGGGCGCCTGGCTCTCGACATGAATATATGAATGTACGCTGCCGTCGCTGCTGGTTTTGGTCCGTGAATGGGAGAGGGATACATTGTCACCTGCCGCGCGGCGCTTGTAAACAAACGTAATGGGATATGCGTATTATTGCGTCGTCGGCTGCGACGTGGTTTCTGTGTAACGGAGGGAAAGTGGATTAGGATGATGATAGGAAGCGAAGATTTGATTAGGATTTGCACGGATGCAAGAGACTACACTGAATGTAAAATATTATGCATGGCACAGCATAAAAATTTTAGATCAATTTATAATACTTATACATATATCTTATTAAACCATTTTTAAATCAGACTGATTATAACGACGATTAGTCTGTCTAATATAATTAATTACAATTGTATAATCCTTTTTGGTATTATAAAATTATCGTGTAATTCTAAGTCTAATGTGTTTTATTTACTCATACTAGACAAATTATGACGAGTATCGGGTGATTTAATACGTATTGCGGTTACTCGAAAGTAGGGCGCAATTAAAAGTAGAGCGTAGCTCAGTAAATTATTTTCAAATTGCCGATGGGATGGCAGAAGCTTATACTGCCAAAAATTACTCAATCAAATTTAATGTATTTGCTTTTATAGCTAATTTTAATTAAGAATTCTTATGCGCGTTTTTTCAAGTATTTGTAAAATCTTAAAATAAATAAAAACAATAATTTATTAAATTATTAAACTCGCATGTATTTATTAATATTTAAAAACTTATTGAACTGATAAAAAAGTATTGTTTACAATTTCAAAGGATCATATTTTATAAAACATAATTTTCGAAATTTCTCTCAAATTTCCCATAAAAAAATCAATTCGTTAAAAAGTAGAACCTCTTTTTAGATCTACTCAATTAAAAGCAATTAATTAATGGGGAACTTTAACAATGAAAATATAGGGTAGCGTAGTGCCTGAGTTATATGTATACATGCAAAGTATGTGCTTACGAAGTATTATTCCGAATCTTAAAAAATTGTTTGGAAAATGTCACTGAATTTTAAACATTCAAAGTACTAAAAAGGTATATACGATCAAACTTTTTCAATATACGTATTTAAAATTTTGTGTTTTAAAAATGGGCGCGCTTTGTCTCATCGTCTTTTGGATCTGTAACTTAAATGATTTGATTATATTTTTTTAAAACTCTAAAATAAAAAATTGCCTTGAATAAAAAAAAATTGAAATGTTATTATGTTAAGCAATTATTTTTTTCTGATAATATAGCTTAATCATTAAAAACTAGAGGGAGGCTAGATCGTAAAAAAATATTTAGTTTAGTCATTCTGTCATTCGCTGTGACCTTAGTAACATGACCGTTCCAATAAGTAGTCGGGTTATTAATGTTATTATAGCGTGTTCGTGTTGTTTATTGTAACAGCACCAGTGCATGAGCATGCAGGAGATGAGTGCGATGGTCAAAGCGTCAGGTTAGGACGCGGTAGACAATTTTTAAAGTACTCGCTATTGGTAGCTTATAGTGTAAAATAGCAATCCATTGCTCGACAGTCTCTGTTTATGTTCTGCGGCAGTTCACAGTCAAGTGTCGATTAACCTCAAAATGGTTGTATTGACAGACTCACCTGTCTGAGTTCCTCTTACATATGGAGACGCTCTTTTTTCTACACTTTTTATCTTATTTATCAAACAATAATTTGTTGGCGCATGATATTTGACAATGATTAATTATGAGTGACATCAGTGATCCGAGTGACAAGGAAAGTCACGGCGAGAAAGATGAAGATTTTAACGTAGAAGACTACCAAGACGAGATTGAGAGCGACGAGTCCTTTAATGATCTTATTAACGAGGATAATACTAGGAATGTAAGTATTTTGTTTTACTTTATTCCATTTTGATATTTATAATTGTTTAGTAGAAAAATAATGTTATGTCTTGCAGAGTGAAGATGAAAAAAATGATTCTGCAGAAGATTCGCAGAGCAAGAGTGATGAAAATGAAGGTGCTGGATCAATTCTGCCAGGAGGTCACAGATTTGATAAAAAACTTTTATGTATTAAGTATCCTGGAAATGTAGTTAATCCAGAAAAAGCTATAGAAACTTTAGGTGGCACTACAGATATTTCTGCGGTATGTACTGATTGGCAATCAAATAAGGATTTGTAGTTTAAATTTAAGATATTACTTATTTTTTTATTACTATAATTATACTTTACTTTTTTTTTACTGATATCTAAATTTACGATTTAGACTGTAAATGCTAGAAACAGAAGAATGGAATTACGATTTAGACCAGATGATGGTTATTGCAAACCAGCATGTGCTGATAAACATCAAACTGCTGGATTTTTACTACGAATTAGAATTAAGAAGGGTAGAAGAGAAAAAGTTGAAACAGCACCACAGTTAAATAATAAGTCTGATAAGGAAACGAATGCAAATATCACAAATGTTTCTAGTCATAGTAATAAAAATGAAAGTAGCACAAATAAAGTTAAAGATGAATCTACAAATCAATTAACAGAAAAAATAATTATTTCTGCTGAATCTGAAATGCCAGCTGCTGAAAATAGTCAAATCAATATCTTGGAAAGAAATACTCCGCCGACATTTGATCATAATAAGTATGAAAATTTGTCACAAGATGCAGAGTATGAGTTGCCAAAATTAAAAGTCTTAGGTCGAGTAGAGACAGAATATCGATTTACAAGTGAGTATATTTACTTAAAAATATTTGAATCTAAAACAATAAGAATGAAGGAGCCAAAGAATAATTTGTTTTATGTTTGTAGATTTATGTGATTTTCAATATTTACCAATTACAAAAAATAAAGATGATCCATCAAAAGATGAATGTATTTATGAATCAATTTATCCTGTTGGTCTTCCACCATACAGTTGGATCAAAGAAGAAGTGCCTTACTTTCTACCACCAGCTGCGTTCAGTAGAATGGACAATGTCCAACAGTATGCTCCTAAAACAGAAGTTGCAAATGCAGATTTGAATCACTATGTGATAGGAAAAACAAGAAAACGTCGAGCTGGCTTCTCGAATTTCATCAATTTCAATGCTCCAAGCGTACCCACTAATCCTCCAAAAGGAATTGAAACTGCAATGAAAGTGAAATTTCTCCAATCAAGTCACGTGGAAAAGATGCGCAAAGCATTTGAAGAACGTCCTATATGGTCAAAGATTGCCCTTATGTATGTTACAAAGTTTTCTAATGACCAAATGAAAATTTTATTACCATCTGTAGCTTATTATTTTATGACTGGACCATGGCGCATAACTTGGGTGAGACTTGGTTATGATCCTAGGAAGGATCCAGAAGCTAAAAAATATCAAACTCTAGATTACAGGTTGAAAGCTATGCGTAAGTAAAATTATATATAATATTACTAAGCAACATTTACAATTAAAGAACTTACAGTTTAAATATTTATATTTTTTCTAGATGGTTTGCATTCAAACATAACCTGCAAAAGGAATTATTCAGAATATGCATTGCCTTATCGAAACCCTCCAAATTGTAAACCTAAAGCAATGGTTTTGATGTCAAATGCTCATATTCAAGCTCCAAAAAAGAATAAAGAAATGGATGAAAATGTGTATATATATCGTCCAGGCATAATCCCACCCTCCAGGCAAATGTTTTATCAGGTATTTTTTTGTCTTTACAATAAAATGAAAATCTATTATTTTTTAAGTAAATATTTGATTTTTCAAAATTAGTATTGTGATGTGCATGTAAAAGAAATACAAGACATGCTTGATAAATATGTGGGGCCACCACCTGGTACACCTTGTCATGAAAAATTGGGATGGCTTCCAGCTGGTTTTGACGATTTATGCAGAGAAATTATAAATAAACAAGTCCGTGTAGAGCTTCGTAAAATAATGAATATACCAGAAAATTGTAAGTATCTTTACGAAATCAAAAATTTTATATATTCGGAATATTTTTGTAAAACTAGCATGTTTTACATTATTTTTATTACTGGACAGATCCAACATCTTTACCTCGTAAACGGAAACAAGAGACTGGCAGAATAAGAAAACGCCATGAAAAAAAATCAAAAGATAAACAGACAAAGGCAAACGTACCAGCAGCCATGGCAATCATTGACGAAGATGATCCCATGCAATCGAATGACGAGGATGAGTGGGAAGATATCGGAGACGAAGACCAGTTGAGTGCAAGCGAGAATGAGAATGAGGATGATGATATTGAGAATGACATTGAAAATGAAGAAATGGATGAAAATTAGTTAAATATGTACAGTAACTCAAGAGAACATATTTGAGTATACATTTTTTTACATTGTTTTTTTGTTGAATAACTTAATGTAAGTTTTTAATTTTTTTTAACAACTTTAAGTATATTCATAGTTACAAAAATTTTATAAAAATCCTCTCAATAAAAAAATTTTATACGGAACTTTTACTGCTTTATACTATTTTTTACATATCTAACATATTTTCTTCTGTAGTTTAGGGTAGCTGTTTAAGAAAAAAAAAAGAAAAACTAAAAGAATTCGCCTACAATATACTTTATTCGCAAATGTACAGAGACGAACTGACAGATCTTTTAATCAATAAATACGTGTACGTTCTTAATTAGACATTATCAATTAGTAATTACAAATTACACAATACATAAAATACATAAAAAGTAAAAAATATCAAGTGTATATGTGTACTTATGTGAAATACAAACTCTGCTAGTGATGTTTACAGTAAGTAAAACCCAATCGTGCGGTCAATAGTAGGTTGAACTTTTGCATTTTCTTTTCGCATTACAGACAAACATGAAAACTACTAAGCACCGACTGGTCGCTATTATTTTTAAAATGTAGTGCTTTTAGAAAAGCTGCAAATATAAAAAATTAATTGCAATAAATTCTCTTAGATTTTCAAATTAATCGAGATACTTTTTTGAACAGGAAATTGATTTATAATAAGGAAAAGTGTACCTTATGGAAACCTTTTACACGATTCTTTTTTCTATTTTTTTTAGCAAATTTTCGATTTATTTTATTAAAAAAAAATTAAAAAATCTTCTCGGACTCAAAAATTTGATTTCCAAAAAAGTTTCCATCAGTCACAGCCACTTTACAAACGAATGCCGCGATTGGTGCTGGCGACGTAGTTAAGCAGTTCCTCGCTATCCTCGCAAACGAAGGGCTTCTCGTGGTAGCAGGCAACATCGTGCCACGCGATACCATCGTTGTAGACGTTGTTGAGAACCGACAGACAAGACTCCTGAGTGCCGTTAATGTCAAATTCGGCGTTATCGGGTTGGCGGACCTTCTTGTGGCCGGTTTGTGACCAGGGGTTGAAGCCCCAACCGTTGGGAACGTTGTTGGTTGGGGACATCTTTTCGCGGTTGGCAGACCAGAACCAGCCGTAGATTGATTTGGGTTCGAGATCGCGACGGTTCTCGCAGCCCTTGAAGTCGCAAAGACGACCTGAGGTCCAGATGTAGGGCACGTCATCTAAAAAAGAATAAATTTCATTAGTGAGGAAGGCAATGGTCAGGAAGATATTCATTCTTACTTTTTATTCACGGTAACGAAACTTATTTCAATTAGATAACGTTAAAGATATCTTTTTCGGTCTGTATGTTTTTATATTCATTCAATTTGTAATACAATATTTTTTTAGCCTTGGCTTGTAAAATGATTAAAGAAAAGCAAATCTTCATTTCATCTCTCCATTTAATTCTAGCAGCCTTGAAAAGAACTTGTGAAGCAACATTGAATAAATTTCACTAATTTACGCATCTCACTTACTTAATACGGTATACAAGCCACATAATTAGTATACTCATGCACCTCTTCGCTCGTCAAACATTAAAAAATTTAATTATTTTTCTTTCCCATCGGCTCGATTCTTAATTCGTCATAAATCTATTTGCCTTCATACATTATTTATCTCGAGCCTTGCAACTCGTATCCCCAGGCATTGGCTTAATACCCATAGCTTCTATAAGCGCGCCTAGGAAAGTAAAAACAGCAGATATCGATTAATCTCGCAGCGTGAATGGCGATATGTTGAATTTCCGAAAGGAGGACGCATCCCTCCATAAAAGTGCAAAGTGCCGAGAGATGGAAAAGGAAAACAAAAAGTCTTAAAGGATGCATTGCGCAACTGAAGAAGAGAGTGAATGTTACTACTATATATGTGATGTAGCGAGGGGAGAGAAGAAAGCCACGGTGATTCAAATTGTCAATGGAATCGGTTTCACCTTGGCGAAATTATTTAGAGAGACTTGGCTTTTTTATTAACTTTCTTGTGTGAGAAAAATGCATTGTAAAATGTGTCTTCAAAGAGAAACGAGAGTATAAAAGTTAGTTGAAATATGCAAGTTGTCTGAATGAGACACTTTTTATAGAGCATATGAAAACGTGAGTAATTCGCGCTGAATGGATCAAATTTTAAATCATCTTTACACCGTTTAGCATATGATGATTAAGACTGCGAAAGAAGACAATTTTTTGCTGAATTTGTATGTTAAAACTAAAATTGTAATATTGCAGAACATTTTTTACTTTTTCTTCTCCATTAGAGTTAAAATCAATAAAAGGATATGCTGAAACTGTATTTCAAGAATTATCAGTCTTATGGATTTTGTACCTTACTTTTTAGATGATTTATAAAATTACTTTAAATAGATTGTAAAGTTAAAAAAGAAACAATTTCAAAAACGAGCAGTAAAACATTTATTGAGAATTTATTAAAAAACTGCCGAAGTTATTATAGTCTCTTTTAATTGAAAACCCAAGTCACATTACGACCTACAGGTGAACGATCGTTTGCCAAGCAGGTTAACATGTAACATCGAGCCGACGATGCGTCTAATTACACGTTATAACATCGACTCTCGATAATCAATTAAATACACGAGAAAAAAGGATTCACTCTAACAGGCCTATCGTAAAATAGAATCGATTATGTGAGAAGTTTCACGAGGCTTAGAGCAAAATTCACATTGCGAAAGGTTTGTGTAAGAAACTGATGCTGGAATTGCTGGATTGACGATTAATCATCAAAAAATGTTCTTCGAAATCATGCTTGAAATAATACGGATAATGAAATTTTTAAAACTACCGATTCCAATGAAATAATCATCTAAATTTGTGAAACAACTTTAGAAATTAGACGTTTAGGAAATCATGAATTGGATAATTAATGTTTTTTTAATATTCATGAGAATAGTTTCATGTTATTAGTTAATTATATAATTCGCTCAAATAAAACCTCAAGAAATACTTGAAAATTTTGCATATTCAGATAATTTATCTGTTTCTAGAACTTTCCTTGAATATTTCAAGTTTAATTGTTGGTAAGCGATAAACTTTATTAAATTTCAAAAATTATGTTTACCTAATGAAGAATTATTTAGATTTTATGAAAACTTGAAAAAACATCATAAAAAGATTTTTATTTCTAAAAATTTACGATGACATTAATGATAAGTGTACTGCAATTTGTACTTAAATGTACTACATAAATGAACTTTCTCTATTAAATGACGTTAGCTAAAAAGTGTCTTCATTTAGTTTTTAGTAATTATTAGTTTATTTTTTCTTTACATAATTTCTAAAATTTATCGAATTTTTTTCATTTCCTTAAATATTTCCTTGAAAAATACGCAAGTGCCTCGTTAAAAGTTTCTCTTTTCCACTTGAAATGTAAAAGTTCATCAGTTTTTCTAGACGAAAAGTCATACGAGTCGCATTTCCCACAAGCGAGGCTGCGATGTCCATCTCGAAAGCGAATATGCGCTACCGGCATCGCCTCGCGGCGCTGACTTTCTAAGGCCTATTGTGTCACGACACCGCGCATAATTTACATCCAAAAGGCTAATCTCACTTTATATTGACGAGTCGTTTGTCACGTCTTCCACGTTCAGAGACTAAGAGAAAGATACTTTTAGGGCTCAACGATTAATCACGAGAATATACGTTGGATCTAAGCGAGTTTCATTATTACCGCCCGAAGCGCTAGATTTTCTTCTCCTCTTGCGGAATGTCGAAGTTGAAAGTGAGAGGATGAGCAAAACAGGGATGCTTTTTTATTTTGTATTCTGAAAAATGATCACCGTGGATAGATATGTTAATTTTGCGTTATCGTTGATTAGATTCTTCTCCGATATTTAGGAGTTAAGTAGAAGCTGCTCAAAATTAATTTTGAAGCGAAGGAGAGCCTTTCTTGATTTAGAACTAATTTCACGGTGATTTAATTGTTTTTTGTTTTTTTTTTCTTTCTTTTTTTTTTAATTACGTAATTTTGAAGCAATTGAAAGAAGGCCGCCGTAAACTAACAATAATAGCTCGCTAAAAATGCCGAAAGTTTAAAGAACTATTTTGCAACAGCCGAACATAATTTGGTGAGATTTCTTGCGGTTTGTGCGCGTGTGCGGCCTTGTTTACGCCAATCATCTTTATAGTCGTGCAAGTAAGCACTTTCCGACCACGTCGTGGAGCTAAAATTTCAACGGCCGCGTCATTGAGCAGAGAGTATAAAGATTAAGTCTAGTCTCGATAGAAATATCAAGTTATAAAGTGGATGTAGAAATGTGTACTACTGTTTTTATTATTCGATTGTCTTCTTGTCGTTTAGAATATACAGCTTTAAAGTTCACCCATTCACCCATTACCCATGAATTGACTCGAAAATAAAAAATCGAAAATTGTAAGCATGAAAGTTTCTAATTACGATCGACGGTAAGAGGTAGCATAATAACAGGTCTGTGGTAATAAGCGAACGTTACTACATACTTTGCTGAATGAGCCTGAAGATCATGTTGTTCTCCTCCTGGGTCTCCATCGAGACGAGGTCCATGCAGTATTCTCTGCAAATGTTTCTGGCATCGAGCCAGTCAACTTTCTGATTTGCATGAGCTGGTACGTGACCGCTGTAAAAGTAGTTATGGCCTCTGAAGTTGAATTCCTTTGGCCCTGAAATTTTAAATATTTATAAATTATTTGCATTTTCGAGAATAATTAGAATTCCACTAGAGTAGTTTTTCTTGTTTTAACAAAAATAAGTTTTTTAAATAAATAAATAAATTTATTTAGTGGTTTTCTATAATTGCACAAAATTTTAAATTCTTCGATAAAAATTTGCAGAAGTTTAGTTACATAATGTATTATCTTTTAAGATTCTCCTAATTATTAATAAAACTTTATGTAGAAGATTCCGCAGCCAATGGCTAAATAGAATATGCAGCTTATAATAATTCAACAGTTCACAGGTCAAGCGATGTTGCAATTCGCTTACAGCCATTTACCGATCCTTGGTAAGAAGGAGGCCACGCCGAACGAGTTCCGTTTAAATAATCGACGGGTTATATGTGAGCTTGAAAAAAGTAACGTGCTTTTAAGTGCACAAATGTGACTCCATAATGTGCTGTTCGAAAAAGTTTATAAATAAACAAACTTGACGATCAAACTTTCTGAGCTCTAATTACTAATTATGTCAGTTGCTCGGATTGAAAAGTTTTTATACTTTTTGAAGGATATACACACCCAGCATTCTTAAGGCAAAAAAGTGAATACTTATGTACTTAATTATTTTTACATCCATTAACATAATATTTTTATATGCAAAACACTTAAGTTTTTAGATAAAAATTTGCTTTGCTTTTATTAAACGGTTACTACACAATGAATCGATGAAAGAATAATGACTTTGATTCTTTGATGAATCGTTGACAGACTGAGATTTCGTTGCATTATTTTGGTCGAACAAACACAGCTAAGAACTCGTTGAAATTGACATCTTCATTTCAAGAATCAAAATCATTCTGCCTTTGCCTTACATTGTGCAATGACCTTTGAATGCCCGAACGAATCTTTTTAAAATGTAAGCGCCAGACACCCAAATATACATGACTTCGCAAACTTTTGAAAGTGCCTATGTAGTTACGTCATACACTTGATTGTCAAGTGCACCTAGTGAAAAAATGTAGGCAGACCTTGTCAGTGGCTTGACCTATCCGCATTTTAATTTAACACCTACTCAAACTAATCGTGGGATAGCATAATTAGAAAATAATTGTGCATTTCCATTTGATTAAATCTACGTTATGCGCTTCATCAATTATAATTAAATTTTCAAAATTTGACACGATATTTATGTTTAATAATGCAATTTATTGCATTATTAAAATAACGAAAAAAGAAATGCAATACAATATTGTTTATTTATTTTTAGCACATCAAAATTCGTTGTATATTTGATAAAAGTTATATGTATTGATATTTGTGTTTTTGTATTTTTAATGGACTATACTTTTACCTGAAAAATTCAATTATCAAGAGATCAAAAGTGAAAGTAAAGGAGTAAATACTAAAAAGTATAAAAAATTTATAATTGATTCTCTCTACGCGTAGCCTTAAAAAGCTTGTATTAAATTCATAAACAATTTAATGAATGGTTTGGTAATTTAGTAATTATTTTGTAATTGTTGGCCTTTATAATTGTCTCTAAAAGTCAAAAAACTTTCGTGCTTATTACAGTGAACAATTTGTATTTTTATGAAGATGCAGCTATACAAGGCATATGAAAAATATTGAAAAAACCCATTTTTATTTTATTATCGAATACAAGCAATGTAAGAATTGCAAGCTTGTAAAGCGTCTTAAAACAGTTATTACGAAAGACGAATCTCGAAGATTAAGCGCCGGATTCCGAATTAAACGTCGTATGACATAACATAAAGTTCTTTAGAGAAACATTTTCTTCTACTTGTGAGACTTGAGTGACAATTATTTCTCACGAAGAAAAGTTGTTTTTGATTTCAAAACTAAACTTGCAAGAAATTGTACAACTTACTCGAACATAAGTGTAGATTGTGACATCTTACAGAACAATTTTAAAAATAAAATTTTATAAAAATTTAGCCCTAAAAATTGTTTTCATTTGAGGTATAAACAAAATAAAAAGTAAATTCTTATACGCATCAGATTAATCTTCCGTTTTACAAATAATTAAATTTTACTCGCAATATTGATCAATATTTTAATAAACCACTACTATAGCAAAAACGATTCGAAACACAAAAAACTGGAAGGTTTAAGCAAAACGATCGATCGCTCATTGTCAAAGCAGAAAATGACTGGTTAAAATCAAGTTCATAATAATTCATGCGAACCGTATCAACTTTCGATCTCTCTCTTTCTCTTTCTCTCTCTCTTCATCTTTCTATATACTCCTCATCCCAATAAGTGGGCCAATTAATATGCGCAAACGAGAAAGTTTCGACTGCCGTTTTTGCAGGTGATCTTGAGCAGCTACCGTTCGGAGAAAGCGAACAATATTTGGGAACAAAACGACGCTTTCCTGTTTAGGCGTGGGCGTGCTGTGGTATATAGATCGAAGTTTGCGATAATGCCGTTTGTATATAGGAAGCGTCAAGACCGCCTGTTAATGACTTTGCGAAAGCTGAAAAAGGTATAGGAGAAGAAGTAATGCGTATAAACTTTCGTGGGCAGCTGATTGATTGCTGTTGTTAAATGCTAAGCTTTTTGTTTTTTTTTTTTTTAAGAATTTTTGTACAGTTTGATCATAAAAACCATATTTCTAATACTCTATTTATATAAAATAGCATGTAACAATCCTTCTAACCCTGCATTTGACCCACAAATCACTTATCTCAAAGCCGTTCACACGCCCGTACAATAAGCGCGCTCAATTAATCTAAAAATCAATTATGCGCTAACAATATGCTCAGCAGAAAGGATATTACAGCTAAAAAAAAGGCGCGTTTTCTGGACTGACGCCGGTGATTTCCTCGCAATTACAGGCGTGGATTAATTTGTACAATGGCGATGGACAATTAGTGATTCCTTCGATAAATCGCGCTAATCGCGAATATCCCTCGCTGCTGAGTTATGTAAAAGGCTTTCGTCATTCGATGTGCCGTTATGTTACATCGATGACGTTCCACGACTTGGGTTGGAATGTGCAAAATGTGGGTATTGCACTTTAACGCGGAGTTTTTTTAAGTGCTGATCAGTATCGCGGCGAATTGAGATGTTGGAATTTTGTAGCGGATTGTAATCAGTTTTTTAAAGTTTATTGGAGTTTATGAATACAAAATTACAAGTTTTGTTTTAAATAATAAATGGGCAATAATATTTCATTATTCTGTGATATAACATGTAAATGTTTGTCTTGAATAGCGAATATCAATAATACATCACTATTTTGTCAAGTTTCTGGATTAATATATAGGTTATAAACATTTAATACACTTATTAAAAAACAATACCTTAATCGACATTCACAGATATTTGCCTTCAAAGTTATAATTTCTGTAGCAGAGTTTGACAGTTGTGATTAAACTTTGCGAACATTATTAAAACGAGGAACAAAAATAGTTGAGAAAGTAGGTGACACGCTTATTGCCTGCCTTGTCTTAACCACATAATACTTTTTCTACTTAAACTTGTTTACTGTTATGCATATTATATTATCTAGATAACAATATCGAAATTAGTTTCAAGTTTTCGAGTCTGCATATGCTACAAGATTTTCAAAAAATGCATTTAAATATGAAAAACGAACGGTGTAAAAAAGAAAGAAACGACCGCAGTGAAGCATTACCAGCACAGAATAATTCAAAATGTCCACTGTTGGATATCCCTAAACAAACAAGCTTAACAATTTTAGCACGTTTCTCAATGAATTTTAAAATCTATTTCTTATCCTCTTCCTCCATCGGAGCCTCCTTTTCAAGCAAGCTACGTACTCGTAGAAAAATCCATAAATTTTCTCAAGCAAAAAAGGCTAATTCGCACGCGTTCGGCTTTCCTTATTAGTCTGAACTGCAGGCCGTTGGCGCCTTCAATTTCGCAATGAGATTTTCGCGAATTCGCGCTTATCGCCCGGCGCCGATTGTATAAAAGGAGCTCTCGTGCAATTGCGAAATCTTTTCTCGCGTGTATATACACGCGTGTACGACAGTTGCATCAGGCGTGTTTAAAGACGTCGGCCGCGCGAAATTTAATGCGGTTTTAACGACGCTGGCTTCTTTCGTTTTAAGCTCGTTCGAACGCTGAATTCTTAAATAAAGTGAGCGCGCCGAAGAAATGCAGGATATTTAGAGTTGAGATTTTGCAGGGGCTTCACTTCCTTATCGAATTTAAAGATAATGAAACTTTGTCACCGCAGTTAATTTCTAAACAAAGCCGCAGTGTGCCCGTTGCTGTTTATGATCTAAGAGAAAAAGCCTCGTTGATCAATTAACGTCAATATGCGTACGCATAAACACAAGCCATTGCATAATCACGAATTGCTGCTTTGGCTCGACTTTCTCACGTGTCAAGCGCCACTTTCTTTCCTGGAAACATCGATGCTCCGCGCACTTTTATCGCCTTAACCCGATTCCGTTAAGCTCTTAATTACGTATTTCACGACGAGTTTTCAACCCATAATAGCCCAAAACTTTCCCACACGCCCACAAATACCCCTTTTTTCTTCTCCTCGAAACTTAAAGGAGGATAGGCATTGTAGTAACGTACTCAGCATGCATGGAAATTTTTCATGTGCGACCCAGCTCCAGGATCTCTTAAACATCTTCCCACGTCGAATGAGAAACCGCGCCAAGTCAGCTATCGAACCCGTTCGACTGTTCGAGGTGTCAAAAGGCATAATCTTCAGGCGCAGTCACGAGACCACTCGGCATTTCATTACGCAAGCAGAGGATCGTTACGTGCATCCTCGCTGTAACGCCGGGATCATTAGCCACGTGCGCAGAGACTCCCACGCTTCGGGGGGATTATGGACCTCTCACGCGAGCCTCGGGACAACTTTTTCCAATCGCGAGAAGAAAGTCGCGAAAACGCCCCGTTCGACTCTCGCTGACATTTCGGCTTGGACCTTTTTTTTTCTGGTCGAGAAAGCTGCCGGAGAAGAAAGTGGACGCGAGGTGTCGAATTTCGAGCTGGAGGTGATTGCGTTAAGTTCGAAACAAAAATGATGAATTTTTATTCAAAACTTATGGCTCGTGGAATAAAGCAACTTTTTAAACTTGTAAAATTTGTTTAAAAAGGATTAATAGAATAGTGGAAAACTATACAATATTTCAGGTATCAAACTTTGCCTGCTCAGCATAAGGGTTTAGTTATTTTGATTAAGATCAGAGCCCTGATTCTGAATTAGTTCATTGACCTGACTCTCCTGTTAATTTTTAATGGTTGTGAATGTGATGGGAAACTCTATTTTTTCACGAATTTTAAGAAAAATCTAAAAATATTGTTTGATATATAGTTACGAACATTAAACGAGAAAGTTTTTTAACAAGTTCTTCTCCGCGGGTCACTTCTACGTTTACATTTCAAATAGAAAGATACTGTTACGTCAAGAGAGACCTTCTTATACTCTTGGGTGTGTAACGGTCACAATGTTTTCCTTCTGCAGACTTCGTTTCCTTATTGATTTAACAGTTTGTAAAAAAGTAACGCATGCAGTATCACTTCGGCGAAAACATTCGCAAGGTAGTTTTAAAAAACCTGTAATTTTCTAAAAGATCTTGAATAAAGTAATAAAAATATTCACAACAGCCTAAGCCATTAGAAAGTCTGATTCACGCTCACGTATACCTAAGGGATTTTCGTCTACGCCGCAGTTAACGCTTCACACGTTCAAACGAAATTATCAGTATGCCTGACGTCTCGAGAAATTAGGAACGTTCCCTTTTCACTTTTACCCGAGAAGCTAATCCATTATGCAATCATTACATTCGACGATTCGATTAAAGCATTACGCGGCCGGCTCATAATCGATGCTGCTTTTTCTCTGCGTCGTAGCGAGGAAGTATCAATTATGCAGGGCTCTAATGAGTCTCAAATTGGAAAAAGACAATTTATTTGGCTTTTCACTTTCATCGCCCATTGCGGATATCAATTTAAGCCCTCCTGACGCGCATTTGCCGTCTGTCATTAGCACTTTTCCTTTCTACTACGAGGCACGGAAGTCTCAAGCGCCTTACGGTTAAGAAAATCGTCAGGATGGCTTTTTGCCTAAACTAAGAATTTGATATTTTGAGATGAGGATCTGAAGAATCAAGTGAAAACATCTAAATAGATGTTGGGTCAATTTATTTTCTTGAATTCAAAATAAAGAATATAAAATTAAAAAACTTTTTAATTTTATGCTATTTCACAGGAAGTTGTATAATTTTACCATTTATTTTGGGATCTGCTATTTCCCTTATGGGCAATGAAAATGTTATTCATTGATATATTCATTACATTTAGAAAAGTTACGATCCACCATAAAACTAAAGTAATTTATAGTGAATAAACATCTCGCTTAACTTCTAGAAATAAATTTCTGCGGCTCATGTCACGCAAAGTAACTTTTCAATCGTACTAAAAACTCCTGCCGTTAAATGAAAAATAAGTCGGTGGCCAAATAATCCGTAAAAAACTGAATTCCTTTTTTAAGTCATCCCACTTAGCACCTCCGTTCTCGAAAAGGGTGTTTCCCCCCAGAAGCATCCTAAAATAAGGCATGCACTTAACAAAGTATGTGCTCAAAAATATTCTATCGCTATTCAATCTCTTCAGCGTCAGAGAAGAGCGTTAAGGCCCGCCGCGAGAAAGTGCACGACGTCGGCGTTCGTAAATACAGGCGCCGATGAAAGTTTCGGTTGTCCTATTCTTGACACACACGCTGGCTTGGAAAGAACTCTTGCACAACCTCGTATTTGTGCACGGACGGATAATAGCTGCGAAACGAACGAACGCGGCTTGCATTTTACGGAAAGTCTTTGATCCTTCGCCTTCCCCGAATTCGGAATGCCGCTGATTTTGAAATAAGAGATTGGCAGAATTTTTATAGCCTACTTTCTATATATAAGAATTTTCTTGAATTAAATGTGGAAAAACTATGGAAGAATACTTCAATGTGCTGTATATAATGCGACTGTATAATACTTTCTGCTAATGTAAATTAATAAAGTAATGGCAATCTCCTTCAAGTATTATGGCACAAGGAGTACTATATGAACTTCTATATTTATAAACTACGAAGATGAGATAATGCTCAAGAAGCATCACAAAATAAATATTAATTTCATTTCATTAATACGAGCATAATTTCCAATCCATTACCATTTCATTAGTCTAATTAACCTTTTGCACGTTTACTGAAAAAGCTCTGCGTAATCCGCGTTCGTATTCTCGCGCTTCGTATATCAATCATCGTAAACACACAATCATCTAAAGTCGGCCGTAATTTCCTTCCAAGAAAAAAAAACTAATAAAGCAGTTCACTTTAATCTCCGCTCGAAATACAATGCAATGACATTGTCTCATCGCCATTATGACACAATGAATTGTCATTACGGTGTTTTGTCTTCTCGGTTCGAAATAGGGTCATTCAATTAGTCGTTTCGAGTGATCGCCGGCGATTAATTTACAAGAGAATCGTTAAAGCAGACACTGCACCGGACAATTATCTTTACATTCGATCGCACTGTTCTATGGTAATTTATGGCGCGCGCGAAGGGATTCTGAAAAGTGAGAGAAGCGAGGGATTATGCTGATGCATCGCATTACTTGGTACCGAGGCTATTGATAGAAGATTTTATACTGCGGTTAAGCATACAGGGACAACAAGTACTTCTTTTACTGTAATAAAATACCAGGCTTTATCGTAAATTATTGATCATAACGTTTATTGAAGATTTATTATTCTTTGACACATTTTTTCTCCCATTTGGAAAGTTAATTTTAACATCAACTATTCCTAGGTATTAAAACTTGTACGTAAGAAGGATGAAATTCTAAAAAATCTAGCTTGAATACCGATTTATAAACTTTAAAACAGCAATCAATTGTTATAAAGGAATTCGATGATTAAACTAAAAAAATTTACATTTTTAAATTCACTCAAGTTAACATAATATTTATCGTCTAGTAGTACTCAATATTAAACTTGTAAATTCTCTTGCGAAACAGTATTTCAAACAACTACTCAGGCGACTAAAATTAATGCTTCCAAATGAAAAGAAAGAACAAAACTTACTGTTGGCGCATTTTTGTGGCACCGGCAGAGTGAGGAATCTTCCGGGCCGGTTGCTGTGGGGCCTCGCCTGGCTGATCTCGGCGCTCGCGAACGTCGCCAAAGCCACTACGAGAAGCGGCACCAGCATCATCTATCGCAATCAAGATAAGAGGGTTAATACGTGCTTTTTATGCTCAGACGTGCGTACGCGCATCCTGCGAACGTTCGCTGAACGAGAAAAAAAGTGTCGAGGCTAAACCGGAGCACGAAAATCGGTGAGCATTATGTAAAAGTCAGGTATAGTTTTTTAGCGTGCAGTTGTGAAAAGAAAGGATTGTGGGTGGAATCGACTTATGTATTTTATGAAATTTAAGGCAGTTGCCATGCAACAGACCTGTTTATCGGAACTCTAAACAATTTGAAAGCAACTTTAAGATGGAATCTTTAGATTCTGAAAAATATTCCATGTCCAAATCTGCCGTTCTAAAAAACTATATTAATATTCTAATTCTACCACAGTTTCGATACGACTTAATGGATTTTTTTTTAGCCTGTCCGATTAAAATAGAACTCGGATCACACATCATTCCTATACTCTGAAAGCCTGCCCGCGCCAACACACTTGCAAAGTCACCTCTTCACTTTCCTCACTTGAGAGCAAAAAGTGCAAGCCAAAACGAAATTGAGAAAGCAAGTTAAAAAAGTACACACAGATTTTCGTGCCGAGATCCTCACGCAGCACACTCACCTTGCACAAGAGGTAAATCTGGGACTTGTGGAAGATTCTTATGAGACACTGTTAGCTTATGGAGAGACGGGCGCCGTCGGCGCCTCTTATATAGAAACGCTCCCCCCACTGAAAGCGGGAGGCTCATCCGTGAGTCCCACCTTCGTCGCCCAGGGGGGCCTGATGTGCCTCGCGCTCGAGAATCCTCCTCTCGACTGACCTTACATCTTCGCGACGCTCGAGTTCGCGGCCTGTTTTTTTGTTCCAGGTTTTCGCGCGGCTTCGTAATTGGATAATGCTTTGAATGGCTATTTTCAATTACTTCCTATGCACGTGATCGAGTGTTTTAGGTTCTCCGAGCGAAACAGCCAAGACTGTGTAAACATTTTGGAAAAACTACCCAGACGTTGGAGCTGTACATTGCACAATTTCTTGTTACATGCTTAAAAGCACATTTAAATTTACAAACAACTGCCTGTAATATTATTTTTAGACTCTTTTACAATGTATTTGCAATAGCATTTAATGTTTCTAAATGCAGTTTACTTTTGTAATATCGTGACTTTTAAGCTATCCGAAATTTTTTTTTCACTACGTCAAAAGAAAAAAATTTTTTAATTTTGGTGAATTATAATTTCTAGGTAAATATTAAATAATTCACTGTTCAGTGTTCTCAGTTCAGTGTGAAAAACATTTGCTTTACTGAACAATGAAGAAAATATACATTGAGAATTAAAATTGAAGTTTTAGTGGGTATATACATGTATATTACATTAAGCGAATGCAACGGAGATTTCAATGCATGGGTTTAGCGTTTCCTCGTCATATTCACTTATTTTAATACAGATTACAATAGTTGTTTTAATGATAGTTAGGAACTTAAAATTGAAATTATAACATGTATAGGCGTTCTTTCAATATTTTAGAAAATTTCTTTTACAGGATATATTATGAATTAATGCAAACGTACATAAACGTTGAAAATATAAACTTAGTAACTACGGAATAATTTCGCAATTTTCTAAGATTGATAAAGTTCTTGGTAATACTATATAAAATGACCTATTTTGAAGATATAATTAAATTTAATTTATTTTAATGAAAATTTATATTATAAAAATAGTTAGATGTTCTTGCAATTTGCATTTTATTAAGAAATATAGTATTTCATCGTAAATTCAACATAAAAAGCCGTCCTTACAAGCAAAATTATTTCGTAGAAATTTTCTTTAATAAATAAAGAGGGAAAAATTTTTTCTTGCCATTGATTAATCTTTTGTGTAAAATTAGATAGCCATTTTTGATGAATTCAGATCAAGCCGTTATTTTCTCCAATTATATCTTTAACTTTTATAGCAACTTTAATAACTGAAAACAGGAAGTTATGAAAATTGAAAACATTCATGATATTTAATACTGTACTCACAAAAAATTTACAATTTATTTGCATTTTTATAGACTGTAGTATTAATAATAATGTTTATTTAAGAGAATTGCAAGACATCAATCATGTTGTGTACTGCTACCTGAGTTTTAATTGATTGCATAGGTGATACTTTAATGTTTATTTAGTGTGTGGTGTTCCATTGAAGGTGATAAAATTTCTTTCTTTTGATTCATAAAATATATTATAAATTAATGTTCAAATTGGTACGAAGAATTGACCAATGTTTAATATTGTATTACTAATAAAAGTACGTTTATAGATAAATTAAATTACGCGAAATCTTCGGTTATCCTTGGATAAGTACAAATAAAATTAAAAAAAAAACGTTATATTCACTTTATATAGAGAACGGTAAGAACGTCATGTGATAAACATCAGTTTTAATATAATTCATTTTATGTTTAGTAATACCGAATGCTTGTACCATACTGAAATTTAACGTCGGCGGCAAATGAATGTTTTACACCGTTTTCGCATTACGACACAAATTTCAATCGTACACGAGCTAATACGACATTTTTTCGAAATTATCATAGGTAAACAAGCGTTATCTAATTTTACGTCCTTGTTAGATTCAAAATTATTATTCCAGACTGTTTGATTTTCTTTTTTACAAGTTATTTATTAATTCCCTTCGAAAACAAAATAACGCTTCGTTTAATGATCGAAATAGCCTATTTATCGAAGCAACCAGCATTGTATATATTTCAATTTTGATGTACTTCATTCGCTCTGTTGTTCAACGATGTTTTGTAAATATTAGTTGCAAATAAAATCACCACTGGAATTAATTCAGTAATGAATTTTAAAGAAAAAATTAATTAAAGTGTGTCCTCAATAAAAACAGCAATAAAAGTTCACATCAGTGATAGCTTTCCTATTAATGATAATTTGTCGTTAAAATTTTTATAGATTTCCTGTAGTAAACCGTGCACTTGCATTTATTTATCCTGTAATTTTTTTGTAAACATTCAATCAAATTTTTTACTGTAAATTCATGACTTAGTTCTGACTAATCAACTCATTTCGCAGCTTTGCCAAAAAAGGAAATCATACCAGTGATTATTTAGGCACTTCACGACTATCATTGACACCTCCATAAAAAAAACCCCAAAAGCCAAAAGCCACCACGAAAATTATGCGGCCAGGAAAAGAGACCCGGCTGTGATTGTTCTAGAAAGACACGCGCTTTGCCTGTCTAGCATTAGCAGTGGCTTTTTGTTCCTACGGCAACCTTGAGCCTCGACTACGGTGATGAGTTCCTAGTTAACTTTCACTACAGCAACAGCAGCAGCTTCTTCTTCTGCTGCAAAATGTATTCATAGCTCGAAGCAGGCTGTCGATGCTACTGCCCAAAGAGTTCTACGAGTCAATGTCAATCTCTTCTGGCTGGATAGACGGGTTGTGCAATGGCATGTACAGTTTTGTGTCGCGCGGAAATTGGAGGATTTTTCTGTTGGTCACGAGGTAATGGATCGGTCATTGCATCTAAGGTGCGGTTTCGACGCTTTCAAGCATGTGCATGGTGACTGCAGGTGTGAGAATTTTTTTTCATTTCTCGTTTAATTGTTACAAGTCAGTATAGTAATGTTCGTAAATAAAAATGTTTTTATTTTCACTTTTCGATCCACAATTTCTTATAGTTTAAATTTAAAACTCGACTCGATTTGCATCCTTTTTCTCTCTAAATTTAATGTTGGATCTAAATTAAATTATTCATTTTTTAATAATAAAGTGCATAAAACATATTTTTTTGAAGTTATTTGCATTTTACCAGAAGAATTAATCACTTTATAACTATTATGCTCCTCTGACCATTTTTCTACATAGAAATTTTATAGTAGTTCGTTTTCAGTTTTATTTTCTACTTTATAGTTCTTTTATTTCATGCCATAAAATAGTAGTTTTACAGGATTTTTTTTTCTTCGTTAAAAAAAAGGTGATTTAAAGTCAGTCGAGGCGTCAGTAAAAGATCTTACTTGTATACTATAGCAGTCAAAAAAATTACTTCTCTTTAAACTTATCTTAATTTAGTTAAATAATTATAAAGAATATATATTGGAGAAATGAATAATTAAGTGAAAACTTTGTTTCAGACAATTAAAATTTAGATAGATTTTAGAATTGTATAAGGTAAATGTCCCAATTTCTACTCATTTTTATCTATTTATAAATAATATGTATAGATAAATATTTCGAAAAAAAGTTATTAAA
>UCOM01001135.1:0-49213 GCA_900474385.1 Ormyrus pomaceus
TCTCCGTTCCGGGGGGGGGGGGGGGAGCGCAGCAACCAGGCAGGAGTAAGCCGGGACTAGTCGAGGGGCGATCGCGAGAGGGCATACCTAGATGGAGCGATATAAAGGGACAAGCCGGCGAGTTATGTAGGTAAACGAGGAGATAGCGAGGCCTCGGCGCTGCGAGACAATCGGCGCGGGCATGGGGTGCAGTCTGTGTGCGCGCGCGCTTTACGCGTACGGCGAGTCCCGCAGCCGGACTGCGCGGTGCGCGCGTCGTTACGTTTTACACGGGCATAAATTCCCACAGCCCGTATAATCGCTCGCACCGGGGCGCGTCTTGCTTTTTTGGCCGGAGCCAGAGAGAGAGAGAGTTTGCTCACCGGCACGTGACCGCGTACTTTCGGAGCGTGTGTGCCTTGTTTGGTCCCGTAATCGATCCCTTAACGCGAAAGGGGCACAGGCAGAGAGAAAGAGAGAGAGAGAGGGAGAGTATATGCCATATACACTACACGATGTACGCGGCGCGTGGTATCGGTCTCGAGCGTCGTCGATCAGTCATCTTCGCCTGGACTTCTCTCCCTCTCTCTTGCTAATTAAGCGTGAAACTGCGCTCTCTCGACGCGCAAAGCAGAGAGGCTCCCTCCTCTCCACCCCATCCCGTCCGTCTTCCCTCCGGAGATGCATTTGTATTAATTACGCGGATAATGAAGTGTCACGCGGCGTTCGGTTCTCCTTTTTTATTCGAGAAAGAGAGAGAGAGAGACCTGCGGAGAGACTTGCTGGCGAGGCACGTGTTCCGGCAACGGTTAAGTAAAAGAACGAATTACGGAGATGAAACTGGATGATTAATGGGAGTAATGAATTGAACCTGGTATTGAAATCGATTTTCCGACGGGTTTACTGTTCAATAATTCCTTGGGGTTAGGTAATACTGGCCAATATAGTTACAATTAGCTGATAGAGATCTTTGCTTCGTAAAAATATTAATAACGTTTATTTGATGGACTGGTGGAACGTGTCGTGGAAACGTCGATGTCGACTAATAAATTGAAATAGATGAGTTTTTTATAAAGAAAATTAGTTACCTATGTTGATAATAGTACGTTCTCCTTTGGATCCGATAATTGTATTAATAGTATATTGCGTTTGGAAAATTATCAAGCGAATTTATGTTACGGTGGTAATTTTGAGGAATATATAATATTTCTTATAGCCCTGTAAAACGGCTGCATAATTTCAAACTATTCTAGCAGATGTACGTCTTAGCTATTATTAAACGATGGAAACAAGACTTTGAAAACTATAACTGCGTATTGATCCTTTTCAATAAAATTTCCCATTGAATAAATTTAATACGATACGCGAGCATGTAACTTCAATTCATTCGTTCTCTATTGAATTGTGCAGATCGTGTTTCTGTATTTAAAAACTTTCTATGTAATCGTGCGAACGGCGCAAGACATAGCAAAAGACTTGTAAGACAACTGTTTTCAGACCTGTAACGAAGAAGTATTCTAGTATGTCTAATCGAATTAGCCAAGAAACCTTCCAAGTAAGAGAAAGTAATTTAAAACTGACAAAAGAATAAATCCATTTATCACGCTAATTCCGAGATTAAAAGCGCCCTCATTTCCAAATGCAGTCCAAACCGAATGACCCATCCCCTCGCTCTCTCGAGTCAGGTAACAAACAATCGTTAAAAGCTCGTGTACGCGCAATCAAATCACGATCCGGTTTATCGGCGAAGAATGGGCCTAAAACGAGAGAAAGAAGCGAAGCTTGACCCGCGGCATGAATCCGCATTATCCCTGACACAGATTCGCTCATACATCATCCGTGCCGCAGGAAGTGGCGAAAAAAAAAGAAGAAGAGAGAGAGAGCGCATTCAATTCCCATCATATAATATTAGAAGAGAAAGAGGAGCGCGCGCTTCCTTTCATCGCTCCCAATGTAAATAAGGATTACAGGCTTAAAAATTGCATTACCGCTCCTTGAGTAATCCGAGCCGGAGTCTCTCTCTCTCTCTCTCTCTCTCTCTCTCTCTCGCGACGACAATTCCATTATACACCGGCCCTCCTCCGCCTTTTATAAAGGAGCGAGCGGCCATTGTCGCTGCATCCTGATTCTTTCGAATCGAGCGTAAAACTATATCATCCCCGCGCGCTCCTCAAGATTAAAGCTCTCTGGCTCGAGAGAGAGAGAGAAGAAGCTGCTCCTGGAGGAGATGAATTCCGCGGAGCGGTGTAACAAAAGGCCGGCCGGCCGGTAACAGTAGGCGCGCATCCCCAGGAATGAATAGTTAATTGTTCGCTCGTTCGGCGTCCGCTGACGTGTGGCTGGAAACTCGTGCGCTCGCGTGTCTCGAGAAATGCTCGCCCGAGCGCGTTCCCAAAAGTCTCGGGTTACCCCCGGCGACGTGTATGCCCGCATATACACACACCTCCGCCGCGCGCATAATGGCCCCGTCTTCCTCTCTTTTTACTTTCTCATCTCTCTCTCTCCCTCGTCGTCTTTCCTTCCAGGACTGTATTTACGCCGGGGGGGCCTTGGAGGGAGGGCAGAGCTTAGCGGGGGCCCGGCCCGTCGAGATATTGACGATAACGAATGCTAATCGCGCTCGGCTCGGATGAATTAATTTACCTTCATTAATTAATCTCTCTCTCTCTCTCTCCCGCTTCTTATTCGCGATGACGCATCAGTCACGCTGATGACGGGGAATCGTGATTATTATTGCACGTAGGGACAGTTGTTGCGGCGCGGTGAGCCGCTGTGCTTCGAGTGTATTACTTGTGCGAGAGGAGCCGCCGCCGCCGCACACAACACACGACGGGGTCGCCGGCAATTGCCGGTTGTACTCGAGGCGGCTTCTCAGTTTGAATTACTGCCGAGGAGCGATTGGTTATATGTGTGTGCGCGAATGCGTGCGTGTGAGCAGGGTATATTGATTTTCTATTATTCAAAGGCGAGGGGGAGGACTCTGCGGTAAAAAGAAGAAAAGAAACTTGCGCTAGATCCATTAAAGATGCATCCCTTTTGACCCTCTATTCTTTTCCTGTCTTTTGCTTCTCTCTCTCCCCCTCTCTCTCTCTCTCACTCTTTTCGTTTTCGCAATGATACGTTTTCGCTGATTCATGTGCGAAAGTTTGCGCGCTTCTTTTATGCTCGGACCTTTTTGCGGCGAGTTATCTCGGCCGCACGTGAAAAACTGTTTACGGGATATACATCCGGTAATGTATATATTTTTCTAGTTAGCCACGTCTCACTTCATGACAGTGGGTAATTTCGAATTAAGTTTCTGAAACCTGTCATCGTGTATATGATATTTCAACGCTTCCTTATATTCTCCTTTCTTCAATTCTTGGATTTTTGTTATTTGATTTTGCAAATATTATATTTCCGAAGAAAAGTTAAATTTCTCCTTATCTCGCAGTTTTCGTGACTTTGGATATTTCTTAGAGAATGTAAATTCTCAGACGAGAGGCTTTTTCCGCCTAATTAAATTATTTATTATTACGCTGATTAAAAACTTTTAATTTTCCATAATATTTAACAGCGATAAATTTTATTCAGTTCTTGAAATGATATCAAAGGTATTGTCCGTTCAAAATTAATTAAGAAGTTCTCCAATTGGAAGTTTGTTCGTTTTTTATCAATTTTTCTAATGAAGTTTCAAAGAACTCTCCCTCCTTTTGTCTCGGGCACTCTTAAGTTACTTAATCGAATTTTACCAAGTGAATGCAAGTATATTTCCTTGCTTTGTTCCTTTGAATTATTAAACTGAGGTACTAATACTAATAATCCGGAGTTTTTAAATGAGTTCTTCTCTTTGCTCATTTAAATCCGCTCAGCCCGATGCAACGCAAAAGCAAAACAAACAATGCGACTGTGAACATTGCTTATACTTTACAATTATTTAAAATTAACAAGAAAATGTCCTTTATCATTTCGAGTGGTTTACCTTTGCGGTGCGGCCGAAGCATCGGATGATAAAACTTCCCGAGAGAAGAGGTCCGTGCCGACGTAAAAAGAAGTTTATTTCAATAGTGAACCTGCCGCTCCTCTTTCATCCTCTCGGCATAAAAAAAAAGCGGCTCGAGATCCTCGCTCCGGGCCATTCGCTAGTTTTCCCAAAGAATTAAACCCCGAAACGAGCCAATAAATCATAATCCCATTATTAAAGCCAGAAAATTAGTCGCCGAAAATATTTTCCTTGCTCTCTCTCCCACCTCCCGGTCGTACCTCCCACCTCCCACCCCCTCCGGTAATTGCTATTGACTCACGGAAATTGCATTCCTCCATTTAAACTTCGGTCTTCAAAGTACCGCCTACAGGCAGGCAGGTTGCTTACGCCAGCAGCTCTTGCCCTCTCTCCGTCTCATCTCTCTCTCTCTCTCCCGCGAGATGCAAGAAAAGCCCAAGACGCAATCGCGCGCTCAAGAGAGAGAACGAGAGAGGCGCAAGAACCCTGAATCAAACGACCTCCTACTCGGCGGAAGGAGCCCCCGAACTCTCGTAATATGAAGATTCCCCGGACATAATGCGCGCCTATATATTCGCGAGTGTCCGTTATGGGGCTGTGTGTATGCCCCGTAGCCGCACGCATTTATATATATATAATGCGCGCGCTAACTCTCTCGGGGGTTTATACCGGGGCGCATTATCACCCGGGGGACAGGTCGATAAAATCCTTATTCTCTCTCCGTCTTTCGCCGAGGCGACGCTCGCCGATCCTTCAAGTGGTCCGGCTCCGATGTATATATATATATATATATCTGCATGTCGTATATATGCGAGTAGCGGGAGGAGATAGAGAGCTTCCCCGGGCTGAAATGGTTTGCGAGAATGCCTCTTAAAACGTCGAAATTAAATTCCGACGGTGCGTCGATTTAAAGTCCCTCCCTTTTAACCTGCACCGACGGCGCACTACTTACTTCCCACGATTCTTATTACTTAGAGAGAGAGAGAGAGAGAGAGTGTCCCTCCTCGGTTTCGTTTCTCTTTTTTTCGGGAACCGCCTCCTTTTCACCCTACCGCTGCAATAACAGCTGGCTCCTATTCCATTATGTCGCTCTTTCCCCCCCGCGGATACCGGGCCGCATATCACCGGCAGACGAAAAAAAAGCACCCCCGGAGCTACTCTCTCTCTCTCTCTCTCCGGCTCGCTTTCAATTGAGCCGATCCGCATCATATCTGACCGACATAAAAAACACTTTCCGTCGCCGCAGAGAGAGCGAGCGCGTATATATACACCCTGCGATTCTTCGGAGAGTGCCGGACTGGGTAGGAGATATATAGGCATCGGCTCCTGGAGCAAAGTGAGACAGAGAGGGGTTCGATTTTGATTTGCCGGAGGTCTCTGCACGAAGGGTGGAGAAGCATTGACGTGTCCTTTAAATGGGCATTTTCCGCGCTGACGCACGATAATACTTCTTTCCGCCTCTTTCTCTCTCTCTACGGTTCTACCCCCAACCCATCTCTATCCGTCTTCTTTTTCATGGCTTTATTATTTGTTGTGCTTGGCTCTGCTTCAATTAGGAGCTTCTTGCGGACGGTTTTGCCGATTGCTTTTTATTATTATTCTATTATTTGCGAGGAAGCATTTAATTGATTCTAAATTCAAATCAATTAGCAGCGCAGCAAGATGAATTGGCTTTCGCGGTATAAATATAGGAGCGAGTAATTCGTTGACCAAACGGAATTTATTTTTAAAGCCGATTTATACCCCTTTATAGCATATGGAGGTCTTTAAAAATACATTCCTTTTTTTCCTCATTACGGCGTGCTAAATAAAACGTAAAAGGTCATTTGCAAAAATTTCCTGAAAAACTGTCAAGCGCCAAAAACGTCGAGAATAAATGCAGCGCGTCGAAAGCGTAAATACACCGACCGCAAAATTAAAGAACGGAAATTATCCGTGGAAATGCTTCGAGCGTCCGTCCGGCGAGTATCGTCAATAAAAAAAAAAATTGACGCGAAGCAATTCCGAGTCATCAATATGCATTTTTCAGCGACGCGCCCACCGCAGTTTTACACTTCCTACGCGCCAACGCAGCGCGCCTCCTCAATTCCGCAATTTCCCGCATTAATGAAATTTCCAAACGAATGTGCCCCGCGCACACATGGCATATCTGCCCGCGCGCGCTCTCGAGGCTTCGACACCTATATAGGTAGCGCGCTCGAGCGCGCCCACCACCACCGCGGAGTGGAGCGCGGCTCGATCGAAAATTGAAAATAGAGTGGCCGCGGCCGCGCGCGATACTTCACGGGCGATAAATTTTTCGGGCCGAAAAGCCCGGCCGAAATAAAAAGCTCTCCATACAGAAATTTGGACGAGGCGCTCGCGCTCAAGTGCCTCCTGCAGCTCTCTCCTCCCTTTCGTCTCGTTCGAGAGTTGCGCCGCGCGTACACAAATACACAGTCAGCGGTGCGCGCGACTCGTAAATCATCAGCGCGCTAGAGATGATAAACGAAGCGCCGCCGCCGCTGCCGCCTGCCTGCCTTTGGCTCGTCCCGCCTCGACGCTCTAAATATTCATTGATGATCGAGAGACCGAGAGAGAGAGAGAGAGAGAGAGCCCGAACGTTTATAATTACCTGTCACTCGGTGTAAAATCATTTCGCAATTTCATTAAAAGCCCCCGTCCGGGCTCTTCTCGCGGAAACGAGGCATGATAGCGGACACTTGGCGAGGCGTATATATTCGGCACCCCTTTGACCGGTTAGCGGCGCGGAATCTCACGCTCGCCCGGAGAGAGAGGGAGAGAGAGAGAGAGAGAGAGAGAAGACGACGCTGCCGATTTCGGAAACGCCCCGACGCTGCGATGAATGTCGCGCGTCAATGAGCTTCGCCCCGGCCGGTCCCGGAGCACAAAGGACCCCGACTCCGCTGTGCCGACCGATACCCACCGGCGAATACTGCGGAGCTCTGACTGCTGCCGCTGCCGCTTCCGTCCCTTTTCGGCCAGAGGGATATATAACTTCGGGACGCATATAATTTTAATTGACTGCTCTTTGATTTTATGCAGCCGTACTTTCCACGTCGGGAGCTGGAAGGTCATTGTTACAAGTTTCGCAATAAAGGGGTTCGAGGAATGAAAAACAAGGGCGCCCCGCGCGCGCGAGATCGTTTGCCGTTTGATTGAAATAAATAATTTATCAGGGCTTAATGCCCGCGCTGTTGTGTGGTGTTATTAACTTTAATAGCTGCGCGCTTTTTGCATTTTCAATTAGTTGATTAGACGAGGCGAGAAACGAGGTATAATTTAATTTCATTACCAACGGAGAGAACAAAAAAATTGTGCGGATTCGGTCCAATCTGTAACAAACCGCAAAGCTCGTACAATTTGATTTTCTTTTCTTCTTTTATGTAGAAAAATTCCAAACCTCTCGGCGATCAATTCTTTTCAATCGCTGCCCAATTAGGACCTGCTTTTTTTTCCCCCCAAGCAAAATACAATGTACACGATATCGCTGATAACGCATCTCTTATTTTATCCCACGGCGAGCTCCCGCAGTCAAGCCCATTTCTCATTCGCCGTTGTATTTCAATTATTCGGAAAGCTTTACAGCCGCGACAGGAATCAAATACAAAAGCTGGCGAAAGATAAAACTATCAGTCGCAACGAGCAATTTGTCGGCGGCGCGGCGCAGACACCGCGGCGAAGGGACTGTCGCCCTCTCCTCTCTCTCTCCCTCTCTCTTTCTCCCCGCAGCTCTCCAGACTCAACAAATGCTCGGCGCAGCCGAATTTTTCACTCCTCCGTGCCCTTTGTGCCTCGCCATTGACTTATTCGCAGGAGCTGCGAGATAGCCTTTCCCTTTCTTCGGCGCGCCGAGATTACAATCGCGTTTCACACATACATAAGCGCAAACAAGGCGCGGGTCTTCTCTCTTTCTCTCTCACGCGCGCTTGAATTATCGACCCTCTCTCCTCCTTACGTTATTTTGCGTTTCCCTCCTCGTGCGTATTATAACGTACGCATGCACGCGGAGGCGCGTAAGGGCTGAGCGAGGATATACGGTAACACGTCGTTACCTCGCCGTATGAAAGAGACCCTCCCCCCCCCCCCCCCTCGTTGGATAATTTGATGACAAGGTAATATGCGGAGCTTATACGCGGAGAGGGAAAAAAAGGTACATTGAAAAATACGCGCGGCTCGCCTCTCGGCACAAAGCGCGGCTTATTGAAATCGAAAGCTCCAATCTAGCGAGCGGACCGTATACATCGGCAGTGTGTGTGCGCGCGGATAACTGAAATGCTCGAGCCTATTCAATCATGGAAATTCGTGTGGGTATATAATGGTAAAAAAAAAAAAAAAAGAATGAATGTTCCCATGGCTACATGTATGAATAGCGGATGAATGAAGTGCTCAATGCTAATGCTGCTCAACTCCGCGCGCAGCCCATTCGCCGATTCTTGAAATGGAAGATATCTGTTGCTTCTGTTCTCTTTCCGCTTGATGATACGCGACCTTTGATTAACAAGATTGGAGTAGTTATTCATCCTCCGTTTGTTGAAATAATAATCAGACACGGCTCTCGTTCGACCGCCGTAAAATGACGCGCGCAATATTCTGTTATTGCGGCATTGTCAATTCAAACGTCCGCGGCAAAATAATGCGAGACTTCGATATTTGTTGTTACAAAAAGCTTTTAAGACCAATGCGGTATGCTCGCGGCTCGAAGCGAAAACCTTTTCGATTTTCAAAATTTCGCGGAATAATAAATTACCGCGCGCATTTCAAAAGGAGAGGAGATCCGCAATAAAAACAGCGCGCCCGCGAACGAAAAAAGCTCGAGCGCGCCTCCATATTTTAAAAGCGCGGCAAAACATTCATAAAAGCATTTCGCATAGGCGGTAAATAAATCTTCCGGGGCCCCCCGAACGAGAGAAGAAACAAGCGCTCCGGAGCGCGCGGCGATACAAACATTTATCCCCCGACTCCGAAACAGAGAGAGCTCCCCGCGATATTTAGACTGAAATGGCACGCCGTTTAATCGCTTTATCCGCGAAAACAATTCACGGCCGCAAACTCGATCGATCGATCGATCCGAGTCCGGCGCGGCGCGTCGAAAGTGTTTTAGCCGTTTTATATTATTTTTTGTACGAACCCCCGAGAGCTGTCAAACGTCAGGGACTCGCTCTCTCTCTCTCTCCTCGAGCTAACTCGATTAAACGAGCCAAATGAATATTGAAAAGCTCTCCTCCCCCGGCCGGTGTCATTATAGATATACATCGGCCGGCGCGTCGTTACGCTGCGGTTGTACGCGGCCTTGCTCGTTC
Organism: Ormyrus pomaceus; assembly: GCA_900474385.1. NCBI lineage: Eukaryota > Metazoa > Arthropoda > Insecta > Hymenoptera > Ormyridae > Ormyrus > Ormyrus pomaceus. The sequence goes on from UCOM01001135.1 coordinate 9,265, forward strand.
GTCGGCTCGTGCTCGCGCGCGTAGATTTTGCAGGCAAGCAGCGGCGGCGGCGGCAGTCCGTCCCTCGCTGTCCGAAGTGGAAAGCTCTGCTATTGACACGCGGCGCATGAATGCGGCGCGAGCGCTCGCCGATATTTAATAAATAACTGCCGCCGCCGCCGCCGCCGCCGGGAGATCATCCTCTTGTATATCTATAGGCGATTGTTGGCGTCCAATGTCCTAACGAGTCGTCGCCTCGCAGCGGGAGGAGACAAAGAGAGGAGAGAGAGAGAGAGAGCGAGGGAGGCGACGGAGCGTCGACATTGGCATTGGCGCGCACTGCGGAAGAGCAGATGAGAGGAGAGGCAGAGGGAGGGAGAGAGGAAGCTCGCCTCGAGGCTATCGACACGTGATGGATCTTCGGGAATTCCGAATCTCCGATATAATAGAGGAGCGAGATAGAGGAAAGCTAACGAGCGACGTCGTCGGAGGTTCGGAGATGTACGGCATAGCGGACCGATGCACCCGAGGCATGCCGGAATAGGGCCTCGAGTAATAGGTATGCGTGTACGGCGCTCGGGGTCGGCGCCGGCTGCCGCTGCTTCCTGCACAGGTACCGCACGCTGCAGCCTCCTCTCCGGTATAACCTGTCTGGTGATTTCGAGGCGCGGGTGGTCGTGCCTTTATACATCCTATGCAAATCGCTGACGAAACGCGGAGCCTTGTTTCTCAAGAAACGAAGGAAAATTCGCCGCCCTCGGACGTTCTTGTGCCTCGTGGCTCGTATTTTACCCGGGATGACGCGGCGTAATACGCGCGACGAGCGAGCGCGCGCGGGGCATGAATTTCAATGGTTATCCGTGTGTAATTGCGCGATTATCCTCTCGGCGGGCACGTATATCCGCAGTTAAGACAGATTTGCGGGGTGGAGGGCCCGGCGCCGTGCGAGCTTGCGAGTACAGCTGCGCGTCCGGGCGTCCCGCGCGCGCGCGCGCGCTTACGTCGGTGCAAATGTGCGGTCGGACGTGAAGTATGTATGTGGCACTCTCGGGCGCGAGGCGTCGCGGCTTTCGACGGCGCGATTGCCATTGCGTAGTCGTCGCCGGCTCTCGAATGTGCAGTACTTCAGACGGGATGGAGGAGCAGCCGCGGCGGGGGGGATCGAGCGCAACCCGTCGAAGTCGGGGGGACGCGCGGGGGGTAACAATGGATTCGCGAAATGCGTCAGGACAGAGAGAGGGAGGGAGGAGTCAGAGATCCAGAGAGAGAGATAGACGGAGGAAGATCGACAGTGTGTATAGGGAGGGAATCCGAAGCGCGACGCGCTCGAGAGCCTCTGCCGAAGCGCGTCAAAGTGCGACGCCATTGTCGCGTAGTAATGGAAAGGATCGTTCGCTCGTTCGTTCCTCGTCCAGGCGGAGAGAGCGAGGAACGAGTGCGAGCGAGACGGGAGGAAATCAGCGCGAGAGATAGAGAGAAACGAGAGGGGAAAGCTCGGCTTTTCGTTCCCCGGCAAGTAAATCGAAATTCGATTGTTTCGAGCGCGAGAGAGAGAGAGAGAGAGCTCGCCGGGACATCGATCGCATGCAAATCGGTACTTTGCGGCTGGCCCACGATATGCTATGTAAATAGAGCGAGAGCGAATCCCGAATCCCTTGCGAGACTTTCCTGTGTTTCTCTTGTTCGCCGCCGCGCGGAGCCAAAGGGGAGGAGGACGGTTCTCTCTTTCTCTCTCTCTTCGGCTCCTCTTGCCTAATGTAGCATGCCACGCCGAAAAGTGGCTCGTAAATTTTCAATTTGAACACGCGACCGCGCGACTTTCTGGGTTAGCGTTGGCGCTGAGGGGGTGCCGCGCGGCCCGGTCCGCTTATCGGTCGCCAATGTTTTTGAGGGGGAGAGAGAGAGAGAGAGAGCGCCGCCGTGGGATTTACGCGGATTTACTAATGTTCGCGGCTGCGCCGGCTCTTATCGCTGTTTCGCCTCGGCGGATAATTTATGGCGCTGAAAACGGCTCTTTCTTTCCTGGGCGCTCGCGGAATTTCGGAATTTATACACTTTGTCCGAATAATGGGATCATTGCGCCGCGGCGGAGACGTATGTGTATCGACGGGAGAACGAGAGAGAGAGAGAGGCGGCGGCGGCGCGCCGGCCGAGCGAAATTTTCCCGGTAATTTATGAGATGAAATGATTAAGCGCTCGTTGCCAAAGAATAATGTGTGCGGTATAATTTGTATGGCGATAGATACGCGCCAAGATATAAGTAATTGATTTATTGCCGTTCTTCGGCGGGGATGAAAAATCGAGCTTTGCTTTTTAATTGATTTAGAGAGCTGACGTTGACCTTGGCGCGACGTTGCCAAAGAATTTGAGTTTTAAATCTGAAATTGAATTTGAATTCATCTCTCGAGTTCTTGTAGGGCATTTTTTTTATATGCCAACGGGAAAACGTTTATTCAAAAAGATATGAGATGAATATTTATAACTAAAATGTCTCGCAATATTAAATTAATAAGAACCGTCCTCCAAGTATTTAATTTGAAATGAATATCGGTAATAAGTGATAAGTTAAATTACATGTGAATTTACTTTATTTCTTTTAAAATGAATATTAAGACCACGTCATAATTAAATTACACATGAAGCTAAGCTGCACGACAATGGCGTTTCTTGAATAATTAACTTCAAAGTGTCATTTATAAATTTCGAAAACGCCTCTAGAATCTATTTTAATTGAATTCAATTTATCCTCCAAAAATAAAACCCAATGAAAGTCAAATATTTTTAATATATATATATTTAACCAAGCTTCTTTTTTTTTCTTCACGTGACAACGACACGTTCGCGTGAATCCCCCTTTTCCAATTTCGCTAAATCCATCTTGGAGAAAAGTCGAGAACACGCTGAGTAATCAAAGCTGACTTTCATAATCTCGGGCGCCAAGATATTTTCTGTCTGTAAAGTCGTTCCGCAAGAAAGAGAGGAAGAGAGAGAGAGAGGGAGAGAGAGAGAGAGTTACATGCAGGCGCGCTCGCGCGCCCATGTCAATCGATTTAAATTAAGCGAAGTTTCCGGTTGGCTGGGACCAGAAATGTTAGTAAAGCAAACGCAATCCGCAGGAAGATCTTGTCAGGCTCAGAGCCTCGAACTATTTACTGCTCTGATTCTACACGGTCCTCTCATCATGCGCACGTGCTCCCATGTAAGCCCCATATGCCAGCCGCACGAGGGATAGAGCGCGAGAGGAGGGAGAGAGCCGCGCGCGCGATTCTGACTTATACCTGGGTTATTACGCCCAGACATGCACAGGCTGCCCGCACCTTTAGTCGCTTCGATTATATATGCGAGCGCGCGCGAGGCTCGACTTTGTTTATTTACCATCGGCGCGGCGGCTACTTCTTTTTTAATTAAAACTTTTATGAAATTTAATCGCCGAGATTACGCGAGAGCCGTGCTATTAAATTTTTAACCGAGGCGAAAAACAGTTTATTTTATTCGCTTTCTGCGATGGCAAGTGAGAAACTGGTTTCTGGGAAACAGAGACGCGATACTTTTAGTAAGTTTTTTCACTCGAAGCGCCCCGCGATCGCGTCATTTTCCCGTGGCGCTCGCCGCTTATTTTCGAGAGTATGGAAATTTTTCACCGGACGATACGTACATTTTTAATTAGAACAAAAACTTTATTATTAAAATATGCTTGGAAACTTGAATTGCATTTGCTTTTAAATTAAATTTTTTTTGTACAAAAAAAAGAATGCATTTTTAAACGAGTCGTAAACTTTAAAAACTTTTGATAAAAAGATAAGAGCTCTTCCCCTGAAAATGAGCACGTCCGCGGTAGCAAGCTAATAACATTATTAGTCCTTGAAAAAACCGGCGTATATTCAAAAAAGGAAAGAAGGCAAAAAGACTTCTTCTAGCCAGCCGGTAAGTGGCCCGACTGCGATTTCGCTCCGTCTCGTGCTCGTGCGTGCGGATAATTGCGTTTATCGCGGAGGTCTGGTGCCGCGTGGCGCCTATTCTGCCACCGCTGAAAAAGACGCAACCGCTCCAAGAAAAAGCACCGGAAAAAGGGAGAGAGAGAGAGCGCGCAAAAAAGCCCGAGGGATCGGGAAAAAGGGGAGAGCCGAAGGTGCCGCGGGCGCGGCCACGAATAAGCGTCGTCTTCGGAAGGAATATATAGGAGTGCCGGCGCTTCTTCGCGCTTGCCTGGCAAAAAAGCCAAATCCGTTGAATACACGAGGTGAGAGAGAGAGAGAGAGAGAGAGCAGAAATATCGAAATTCGATGCATCTCATACCTTGTACGAGTCGCGCGCGCGCCGCGGCGCTTCAAGCTCTCGGGAACAGCTTTTTCAATCCTATAATGCCGCGAAGGACTCGCCGTCATCGCGCCCGGGCGACGAGCGAGGGAGAAAAAGGGGGCTTCGTAAGCGCCACGTAAGATGAGAAGGAAAGGAGAGAGAGAGAGAGAGAGAGAGAGGAGAGAGAAGGACCAGTCAAGCGAGCGCGGGATGATTCGGAGCTTTAGCTTTAGGGAGACTTTATGGTAAGCGACTTCGATTTCCCGTTAAGACGACGGAGCCGGCAGCTTCCACTGGGCTGACTTTCCCCGCGACTTTACCCCGATGCAGATATATACGTATCCGTGGATGTATATAATATAAGGAAGCGAGCGCGAGGAGAGTAGGAGTGAAATTCGTAGTTCTGCTCTCTCCCTTCGCTTCGCCGAGGAGAGAGAGAGAGAGAGAAGACCCGACCTCGTCGTCTGTGAGCTGTTCGGATTTTCGGGGAATATGTCCTTCGCGGCTTCTTACATAGTTAGGGCGGGCGCTTCCTCTTGTGCGGCTCTCTTTAGCAGCTCTACTTCGGAGCTCCACCCCGGACTTTTTCTTTATTAGTCATACTTTATCTTACTTCGGGTGTGGGGCTTCTTTTGTAGGGGCTTTTAGGCTTGAGTAGCTTTTTTCAATGTTTGCCGTTGTAATTAAAGTGGATTGTCAAACTTATTTTTTTTATAAGGCTACTTAATTGTATACTTATTTTACTTAATTTTCTTCCCTGATTTAGCAACAATTTTCCGCGAAAGCAACGGGTTTTAATAACTGTAGCAAAAAAAAAGGAATTTAATACGAAGGGAGTAAATGGCATTGTACACCGTTAATTTACAGCCAGCATTTTCCGGAAAATGTTACTTGTTGATAACAGCTGACGGCGCCGCGTTCCCTTGTAACAAAGTCAAGGCTGTCGTAAAATGTAATTTTAAGCACAGCTGTATAATATCGCAGCTATTTTGGGTCGTGCGGCAGAAAATTTTGGTGTCAATCACTTGTCTTGACGCCAAGTTTGGTGCTCTTTACAAAATTAACTCCATTTCCAGGGGGGAGGGAGGGTTAACCGACGGCGCGGCCACGATCTCCGGCGACGCCGACGCTTTTCCGATACGAAATGCAATTTCTAAATGAAACGAAGCGTGTACGGCTGCGATTGTGCCGCGGCATTATTTGCAAATGAATAAAAGAGAGAATAAATCATCGCGTTTATTTCTAATATGAATTTATAAATAAATGATATAGTTTAAATTTTAATTTTATCATTTTATCTATACACTTTTAATCACTTTATCGATATTTTCGTAACGAAATGATTTATTTTGATAAAAAAAATTTTGATGAAAAAATTGCAATCTAACTTTACAAAGTCGAAAAAAATTTTAAATTATTTTCTTGTTTGACTCCATCAAAATACACTGAAATTACTCGCCAGAGAAAAATGAAAACCATAAAGTTAATTAATTTAGTTTTATAACTATCTCCAGCTGCATGTGCACGGTAGCGATTGAGTTATCTTACCTAAATAAAAGTCACGTCGAAAAGAAAAGAACGCAATTGATAAAAAAAAAGTGCGTTCATAAAAATGATTTGTTCAATGAAAATCTCGATCCAACGGAGCCGTAAACTACTTTCGCCACATATCGATATCTCCGGCAACCCCTTTCGGTAAGCGGCAACTTAACGTGGCGCCTACACCGCGCGTTCTCCCCCCCTCGCGCTTAGCGAGGCGAAGGTCGTGTAGCGGCTTAACCGGAACGTGAATCCTCCTTACGTATCGATGATTTAGTTTAAGCGCTAACTAGGTAACGCCCTGTTCGCTCGCGAGTACGTAAATCTTGGGGGGATACGCCGCGGAACTCGGAAGAGAAAGAGAGAGAGAGAGAGAGAGAGAGACCGAGCGAGAGTGCAGTAGATTTAGTATGAGGCGTCGACTCCGCCCAGAAACCGCGGAGTTCGAGTTAAATGGTTTATGCAAGAACGAACGAAGCGGTAATGAAGTTCTCTCTCTACTATACCCGCACTTGCTACAAAGAGAAAGAGACGCGCCCGTAAGAGGGTATATACAAAGGAAGGGGAGTCCGGAGAGGAAAGCGGCGAGGGAATAATCGACGCTTCGATTTATCGTGGTCGCAAGGGTTAATACAGTTACATACGCGAGCTCGCCGAGCGGCCAAGCCACGCGTGGTGTAACCTCGAAATTTACGGCGGCGCGCAATATTCCGAGAGAGAGAGAGAGAGAGAGAGAGAGAGAGCGGGGCGACCGAAAAAATCCCGAGCGCACCGAGAGAGTATATAGGGACGGAGGAGGGGAGCAAAATTGCGCGCGAGAGAGTATCTCGTTGCCGGGAACGAGGTAATAAGCGTCGCCGTACGATCTGGGATTACTTGCCTCAATAAATATCTGAAAATGAGTTTAAAAAGGGTGCGCGGACCCGCGCGCCGATGGAGTTGTACGTCATCGTCTTTCGCCGCGCGGCGCGAACGGCCGTATCGCCGCGCCTCTCCGCTTTTTAATTGCTCCTCGGCAAGAGTCCCCGATAATTACGCGGCCCCCGAGAGACAATATGCCCCGCGCGCGATGACGACGACGACGACGAAGGCGGCAGTTATACGTTTGCGCGCCGCGCGAGAGGAGAGAGAGAGAGTCCTCCCGGGTAATAAAACAAGTTTGAGAATGCGCGCGCGGGGCCTCGACGCGAGAGAGAGAGCACAATCACGACGGCTCTTCCTTCGCGTTTAATTAGTTTTCGGCCGATGTTACGCCGAAGCCGGGCAATCAATTATTTTCCGGTAATTTACGAACGACCGCCGCGTTGTTTATTGCGGACCGCTCGGCGGCGCCGCGCGCGGGGAGAGGCGAATTTTATATTGTTTGCGTAATTAAAGTGCCATTGTGATTTTTGATGAAAAAAAAAAAAGAAAAAGAGACACGCGGAAGTGCGCGGCGCGTTAATTAATTAATCGGTCGCGAGGTGAAAATTTTTTAATCGAATTGAATTTTCTGCATTACCGATTATGAAGCAATGGCTTTATTATACTTGCATGTATAACGAAGTACAAAATCGTCTCGATTCATCGAAAGGGAGGAGGCGCGAGAATTTTTTAGCGCCGCTTAAACTCGTTACTCCCGTGTTAAGTTTAAAACGCACTTACCGCTCGTTCATTTGGTATTGAACATTCTCATTTTCCCCTCGGCGCTCGTTCGAGCCGCGCTTGTCGTTAAATCGACTCGTTAAATCAAACATAAACGAAGGCTTGCCGATTGACCTTGTTCCCTTCAAGTGTGATGCATTTCTTAATCCACTCGCTCCGCGCGGAGCGGCGCTATTTCCGTTTTAATTAGCCGGGCTCTCTCGGCGAGGCGAGAGGCGAGAGGCGAGGCGCGCGCCGCGCATGATTTTCGAAACCCGCGCTCTCCGGCGCGGGTAATTTATGTGCTTCGCGAGCGGCAGTAAATGCATTATCCCCGCAGATATTTATCTCGCGAAATCGACAACTTCTTTCGAGAGGCGTCTCTCTCTCTCTCTCTCTCGGGGCGAAAAAAAGAACGGGCAGTAAACAAGGAAAGGCATCTGGCCGCGACGTGTCGAACATTATAACGTTTAATGGCCGGACAATTTAGCCCTTAATCCAATTTCCACGGGACTACTTCTTAAGAGCGTACTTTATTGCAATTACTTACACAGTGCGCCAAAGCCGTCTCGCTGCTCTCTCTCCCCCCCTCTCTCGCGCGCGACCTCGTAAATTGATTATTTGATTTGGCCTTTTTCTCTTAATTTCGTCCCCCCCTCCTCGGCCCGCTCGCATCGATTCTCATACGCGTCCCTCGCGGCAGCCCCTCGTCCTCCCGCTCCCGCCCTCCGGCCAATCTGCTCTTTAAGGAGAAGAACGAGCGGAGGAAGACGCGCGCGGAGGAGAGAAAGAAGTATGCGAGAACGAGTCTCTTACGGATACTTTCTCCTCCCCGCGCGCGCGCGTAATCACGTAATTAGGCGCATTAAAGGGGACCTCGAAGAGGGAAGAGCGGAGTTACCTACCACTTTAATTCCCAAATTTCTCGACCGGTGTATTAGCCAGTTTGACCGCGCGGAAAGAGATCGAAGAGAGCCGGCCGGGGGCCGCGCGCGAGAGGGAGAGAGACGGACGTGTACGCGCGAGGGAGAACGAAACGCGCGGGGCCAATGCGAGAGAGAGAGAGAGAGAGAGAGAGAGAGCGAGGCCACCGTTGCAATTCAGAGCCATTAGCGAAATTACGCCGGGAAACAGTCCTTCCGTTTAGAGGCCTGGCTCCGAGCGCAAGCACTAGAAACCTTCCTCTCTTTTATACGCGTATATACATATATATATATAGTTCTCTCTATTTTTTTCATTTTCCGCGGTAGTTTTTGTTTTTGCGCCGAGTGAGCGCCGCGGCGCTATATGCGTTTCTGTTTCGCGCGGCCACACGCTCCCTTACCTTTCTCGGTCGTTTATTGGACTCGCGGAGGCCCAGATTGTTTGCCCGGCGCGCACTCTTTTGCAGGCCAGCTCGCCTTTTTAATGCGCGATATGAAAAAGAGAGAGAGAGAGAGAGAGAGAGAGAAAAAAAGAGATTGCTGATTGATGCCCCTCGCGAGAAATCGAAATAGCCCGTGCGGGATGTGTTTTCCGCCGCGAAATGCCGGCCTGTGCGCACGTGCTGATTTGAGTAATGGAACGAAAAATGTAGCACGGACTGTTTACCGGGCTCTTTTTACGCTCCGCTTTTGAAGCGTCAGCGGAGTGGGCTCGGGTAATGAGTATTTATCTTTTATAACCCCCCCCTCCTCCCTGCTTCACCCCACAACAAAAATTAAATGTGTGGGAATTTTTTTTTTTCTCTCTCCGAGCTCTATTTGTATAATACACATATATAAGGGACTTGACGGGCATTTTTATGCTTGAACCGTATTCGGATTAATTCAAATATAGTGGTCGACTTCGCCTGCTGACGTCACAAGGATAATAAGCGTATGACGCGAAGTTAAGATATATCGACGTACATCTTAAGTGCAGAAAATTTTAAACAGCCGTATACATTATTTATGTCGTTCTTGTTTTTAAGTGTCACATAAAGTGTTGTAATTTTTCACATTGTGCATTTTTTAATAATTTTGTTTAAAAATCATACTTAAAATTGTCAAAAAACTATACATTTGTAAATTCAATTCCACCAGTTTTTTTACTTCGAATACTAGACTTTTAAAATTGAAAACCAGATATTATATATTCTGAACACAATAACCGCTTTACAGAACCGGAATCCATATAGCGGAAATAAAGAATCCCAGCTCTGGCATTGTACTCGCGCACAAAGAAAGTACATAATATATAAATACTAAAAATAAATAAACAACAAATTAGCAGAATTAATTTTCATCTATTTCTCGCAATCATTTCCATTCGCCGCAAATAAAGGCCCTAAAATTTTTCGCAGCTCCTCGTTATTTCCGCTCTTTGTCCGGCTCGTTTTTTTTTATTCACAAATTGTAGATATAGTTCAGCGGACCGACGAAGGTGAAAGCTGTCTCCTGCAACGGACGTACGTAAAACATGCATCTGACGCTGGCAATCCTCGAGCTCCGGGATAAGGCAGCCGTGCCCCTGTCAATATTTCACGCTAGATAAGCCTTATTGCGATAAAGAAGGTAGGAGAGCCGCGCGCGGCCGCCGTCGCTCTCGATGTTTGCCCACTACCTTGTTAAATAGGGTGGAAGTCCAGCAGTGCCTTACCTGTGTGTGAAAATATTTCCCCTCCCCGCCCGGCTCTCTTTGCCGGGAAATACACGTTTTCCCCGGGGATTACATTCGCCGTGAAAATTTGTTTGACCGATTGCTTCTCCCGCGATTGGAGATAATGCGCGGCCGGCAAGCTGAAAAATTCAGCTGACCAACGGAGCGAGCGACTTTTACCGGCGTTATCGCGCTCTCAACAGATTTACGCGCTGATTTATTAAATCCTCCTGCAAACGCGCGTACGCCCCTAGATTAGACAACATCAACAGATTTAGATTAGCCGCCTGTGTTTCGGAGAAGCGCGGATTACCTACTTGGCGCATCTAATCTGCAATGGGTTTATTTACACTTTCCATTTGGGTAAATAAAATTATTCAAACGCTATTATATATACAAAATGTTGCCGCAGCACGTGTGTCTCTCGAATAAACGATTGGCTTGTCCAGATTTTTATAAAGTGCTCAGGCGCCATCGGGTGCAACCTGTTATTACGAAATAAAAAAAGGCGCTCCTAACCATCAGTCCGAAGAAGCCATTACAGGCCGAGATACACGGCAGATAAAATTTTCATTTCACAACTCGCCCGTACAAAAGGCGCGTTCTTTATGCGTAATATAAATCTTGTAAATTTAGCGTATTCGGAAAACTCGGGAAAACACGGCAGTAACTCAGCCTCGCACCGGTAAAACAACAGATAACGATCTGTACACGTTCGAAAAATCAACGTTCTCGCTCGCGATCGCCGCTTGCGCGACTCGACCGCCGCGCGCGGCCATTAAACGGCAGAGAGAGAAAGAGGAGGAGGAGGAGGAGGAGGAGAGGAAAAAAAGGCCGGCAGTCGTCAATGGACTATCCGCGGCGAGTTAACCGACGAGCGACAATAAAATCCATCGTACATATCTACATCGCGGCGCGACGCGAAGAAAGTGACGAGGAAGGTAGTTACGCCTTCGGGGACCGAGAGAGGCATCGGGAAAGCAAACACGTAGGGCAATAAAATATCCGAACATACAATCATAGCGTCACAATAGATTTAGTAATTCGAGTCGCGGGGGCAGGAAATTATTATCGTCGAGTATGTCCACTCTCTCTCTGTTCCCCCGGCAGTTTATACCCATCATCATCGTCGTCGTCGGCAGAAGAAGAAGTATCCTCTCCCTCTATCTGCGTCGCTGCTGCCGCGCGCGCGGGCCAGGCACCCTTCCCTCCTTACGGTTTCGTCGCGAGACTGTCACGTACAGGCAGCGACACGACTTCATCCCCGTCGGCAGGCGCGCGCGCGCGCGGCTGTGGCGAGATGCAATTTCCTCTATTTTTACCCGAAAAGCTTCTTAGGACGTCCTCGCGGCACGTTCCTCAAATAAACCCCTCGCTACTTCTGCCCCCGCAGCTACGTGTATAACGCGTATACACACGGAGTATGTAGGATCCGCGCGCTTCCGTCCTTTGCCTCCCCGGGCGAGCGGCGAGCCGACGACTCTTCCCTCTGTTTTTTCTGCCTCTCTCTCCAAATCTCCACGTGCATGTAACTCTTTTTTTCCGGCCGCCGTGTCAGCCCTGTAAAAAGAAGCAATTTATCGTTAATACCCGGCGTTTACGGCCGCTTTTTATCCACTTCGGGAGCTTATATCGTATTCTATTTTTATTTCGTGCGCACCGCGAGCTGTCGTTAAGCACGGCGAGCATTTAGCCATAACCCCGGGGAATTATCCGGGCTGCGCGCATAATCCGTTTCTAATGACGTCTGCTTGTAATGGCATTTTTAGCGTTCGGAATTTTAAAATGATTTTACGCGTCGAAATTGCTCGGGTTCATTACTCCGACGGCATGCCTATCGTAATTGCACATTACGCTTCTTCCTCATTTGCTCGGTACGTTAAATTAATAGCAAATAACTCAAAGTTAAATTCTTTATTACGGAAGCATTTGGAGTTTTCACAAAACTTCGCTGTCTGTAATAGAAAATCACAGATCCCCTTTGGGCGTCATTTCAATCCATTGAATTCCATGCTCGATACAATAAAATGGTATTTGAAATTAAAAAGTGACGCGAACGACAAGTAAACATATTAAAAATCTGGGGTACCAAATTTAGCAGCTGTCAAAATTCACTCTTACCGCGCGTGGAATGTAAATTTTTGATCCCATTAATATATTCCGCGGAAGAGGCGACATGTTCGAAAATATAAATTCTATTTTGATCTCCATCCCGACGCATTCAATAAGCCGTCAATCAAAACCGCATACTCTCTGCTTATTCCCAAATTTCCGCTAGTGAAATTAATGTTCAACGCTTCCATTGTGCCTCTATTTCCGTACCTACAAGCTCCGCCGTGTAGATTTAAGTCGATAATCTGAATCTTAGATTACATTTCCATTCTGCTTTTGATTATCAGAGGCAGTCGATCAACGTCGGCCTCCGCGGTTAAATGTATTCGGCCTCGAGTCGCATCTCGGAGAAAAAGCATATGCGCGGCTAAATTAATTTCCTCCTCGCTAATTGCCGCCGTAATAAAACAGCCGCCACCCACGCGATCCGCATCGATCGAGCAGAAATCTCGACTCCGTTGCCTAAATTTAGGATTCCGCCGGTCCTGCTTGCGGGACTCCCGGAAAAGTGTCCCGCGGCGCATATCGGATATGCATCAATCAATCGCTTTCTATTTCAGGCGCCTCTCTCCGCGTGGAGGAGATTGCCTTCCCTCTTTTTCCCCACGGCTCTCCGAGAGAGATCATCGACGAAAGGCCTCGGCGTACGCGTATACCTCCCTCTGCGTCGCGTGTTCCCGAGTGTCATGTCGCCTCGCGTACATAATGCATGCATGCATGCATATACGCGGCCGGCTACCACAGCGCATTATCATTAAGCGTATGCGAGCCGTATATGTTTTACACACGTAACGCGCGGCTATTACTCGCTGTACGGTATCGCCTTCGTTCCGCGCCAAGCGGCGTATTTCATGCTGCACCGCGCGCACCGTATAATATATATAAAAGCGAGCGCGGCGCTCTCCCGCTCTCCGGGAGTCCGTGTCCATTCGATTGAGAGAGAGAGAGAGGAAGAGGCGTACCAGAGCTCGATGTACCGTTCGCGACGACCACCTTAACGATTTTTGATCGTTTAGGAACGTATTTACTGTAACATTAACTGCCGGCGATCGTTTGACAAATTTAAGCATTTCCTCAGTGATTTATGGAGCGGAGATGCGTTATTTATGCTCTGAGCGTAGAGAAGTGCAAGTTTTTAAACGCAGATCTTTAATAATATTGTGGAAAAAGGGCTGATTAATTTACTCGAGCAGAATAATCTTATCTTTTTTTAAAATAAAAAAACAGGCGTAAAAATTTTGGAGGATAAAATTGGCAAAATGTATAATTCTAATAATTGAGCCAATATTAAATACTCGAAGGTAAATTATGTTTTTATTTAATATAATTTGGTGGGCGCATCCTCCGAACCGCAGGATCATCACAATCAGCGCCCACATTTTATTCATAACTTCTAGGAAAATTTAGTCGGCAATCATTTGTGAAGAGTTAATTGCAGAGCTTCGGCATTATCGAAAACGATTATATCCTCGGGGGCCCCCGTTCCTTGCGTCCCTCTCAATCGGACTCGATGAGTTCGCGAGTTTCGCCGCCGCGGCACTTAATGACTGTACATGCGACGTCGCCAGTCGCCGCTGTGAAATTACGCTGGAGCACAAGAGCCGGGGAGATATTATGTGCGTGGAGCGTGCTCGGAGTCCGTTTAGACGCGCATAAAAGGCGGGTAGCCGATGGGGGGGAACTTCTTCGAGGGAAACGTTTGTATTAATTTTTAGCAGGAGTTGATACGTAATTGAATGTAATTACGTGTTTGCCGGTTAAGAATTGCGATGTGGGAACCGCCGTTTCATTCTTGGAACGAATAAAAACTTCGGCGAAGTGATGAAAAAAGTGTACTGTTCATTTTGTGATTTTCATGGTTTTTAGTACTGAATTAGCAAAATTTTGCGTTGAAGTAAAACAATAATGTCGCTAAATTGCAGAGTAAGTTGGAAAGCGAATTATAATAATTGATGTTTCTTTAACAATGCAGCAAAACTCAAACAACTTGGTGTAAGATCTTAGTTGCTAATCTGTTGAAATTATGTAACTGAACATTTTTTTCATAAAACTATTAGGTAAAGATAAAAATGATATCTCAATATTTTTCAGGCTTTGTACATTCTTTGCACACGTCGTATGAAATCGGATCAAAAAGGCTTAATAAATTAACATTACTTACATAATGCATTGAAAACTTTTACCTAATACAGATCTTCAAAAAAACGCACCTTAATCAACCCAGCGATCCACTCGAAGCATTTTACGAGCCATAAACATTAAGAGAGCGAATCTATTAATAGCCATAATTTCCATCCGCACGTGTAAGCATAATTTTTGCGGCGCCGATCATTTTCACTTAAAACACGCCACACTATACGGTCCCGGCATGATTTTCAATATTAAATTTCCCCCCGGCTTACACGCACGTAATCCATAGCGGAAATTTCGATAAGGCCTGCAGTGTATATATATATTCGCGTGCGTCGCGGCGATCATATTTGCGGGCGGAGGAGAGAGCGAGAGCGTCGAAGGACGACGTGCCGCCGCGGCGCAACACACGACTTCGGTATCATCCCGCCGCCGCTTGCAGTGTCGGCGAAAAGAGAGGAGAGAGGAGAGAGAAAAACGAAAAGGGACGCGCGGCAGAAAAAAGCGGCCGGCTGTGCGTTCAGCATGCGAGAGAGAGAGAGAGAGAGAGTTTAATCCGTGCAGCGGCGGCGGCTCCCTGTACGGCTACTGTGTCTAATCACATTATTACAAGCACTTAAGCGGGCCGTCCAGTCGCGGATCATTACGCCGAGCGTTGCGTCGTCGTCGTCGTCGTCGTCGTCGGCGTACGCACACGTCTGCACTTTTATCTTTCGGCGGCCGGCTATTTTCGTGCTCTCTCTCTCTCTCTCTCTCTCTGTCTCTCTCCTTCTCGTTCCCCGCGTGTTCCTTCGCTCTCCGCGGCTGTGGGAATATTAAAAGGATTTTCGCGCTTTTATTGGATGTGTAATTTCTATTTTGCTCGTTTTTTGCGAATGTGTGTGCATGCGCGCCGGGGCCCCCCTTTTTTCCTTCTCCGCGCGCAGCTCTCTCTCTCTCTCTCTCTCTCTCTCTCTCGTTCTTCTCTTCGTGACTGCAGAACGGAGAAAGGGCTACCGAGTGCAACGGCGGCGGCGGCGCGCGGTTGTTTAACGGGGATTACTTTGAAGTGGGGAAGAAAAAAACGATCATTAAGGGAAAGCACGCCGGAATGAGAATAGCTGGAACTAATTATGGAGTAAAAGGTGCCTGCTAAGAATGTGCCGCGGCATTATCGCGGCTTTTTGAGGTTACGGGCTTGCACTTTTAAAAATAGGGTGTTAGGCGGGTTGTTAATGGTAAAAGAGATGCGGCTTAGTTAGTCTGATAAATTGCGATGCAATTTCGAGATGCGGAGAGAGACAGAGCCGCTTAATAACGTCGAATACAAAGTGCGTTCCTCGCAGCGGAGACTCGACGAGGCTTTAACGATTCCTTTTTTTTTTCTTTTCATTTGACTCGTCTCCCTCGAAAAAAATGATTATAAACTCGTTTCGAGTTTTATGCATTTTAGATAAGCGAAAAATTTTACTGCGTGTAACCCATTTTTCTCGCGCCGCCAGATATCCCTTTAACGCTTTAGATTTATTATCCCATTAAAATTTGTATTAGACCTCTCGGGAAAAATGAGTACAAGATACTTGCGGGATACATTTTTACCCGAATAAGTAGAACAATAGGATTGATTAGAAAATCTCCGATAAAGCATATACTGTAAATTATTCGGCGAGAAAGCCAGTCGGCCATTAAACGCCACCTCCGTCCGTCGGCGATGGCAGCGAAAGAATTCGGTAACCGTCGTACATCGATAATGGCCCCTCTTCCATCCCGTGACGGCGGTTGCGGCAGCTCTCCTCGCGCGGAGAGTCCCTCACCGTTCCGTCATCGCCGCGCCGCACTCCTCGAATCGCGGCCCGACAATAATAACTCAGCGCTCCTCGTCGGGCGCCTCTCTCTCTCTCTCTCCCCGACGGCGACGGCGACGGGCGCGACGGCCCCCGTAATCGCTGGGCTACAAGGAAATCCAGCGCGCGCGGAGAGCTGCGCGCGCACCCGCGCCGACGATATTAGCGCGCAGCGCTTGATTTATCTCGCCTTAAGCCGATAAATTGAGGAGAGCTTAATTGCGATCCCCAAGTTGTTTGTTACCTGCGGTAGTTTCGTAATTAGAAAATCAATTCGTGGCGCGCGAGCAGTTCTCTCTCTCTCGGTATAGGAACGCCTCCCGTCAAGTCCTCGGCGAGGAGAGAGGAGCGACAGAGAGAGAGAGAGAGAGCGGGAGAAACAGATAGTCGGTGGGAAGCGCCGAAAGCTCTCGCGAGCTTCCTGTCTATACATCGCTTCCTCTAGTCGCTCGATCGGTTCTCGGCTCGGCGAATATAGGCGCCGTAGGTGGCGAGCAGATAATGTCGATAACGCGAGCGAACGCGGGGCCACGAGGCTATAACATAAATCGCGCGGGCTTTGTTCAACTGCAAACTTAGCCGGAACGGTTCGTCGACCCTCTCTCGCTTTCTCTCTCTCTCTCTCCCTCGTGCAAGATCCCGAGAATCCGGCGGACCGAGAGAGGCTGCAGTGTGCTCCACAATACTCGTCGTCGTCGCGTCGTCCGTCGTCGTCGTCTTGGTCCTCTTGTTCTCCTCCTTGGCTGCAGCAGCGGCCGCGCTGCACAGCATTCGCAGTATGCAGTTAGTTATTCCGCAGATTCGCTCGGAGAGAAAGAGAGAGAGAGAGAGAGTTGTCTTACGTTAGGGCCAATCTACAATGGGCCCATGTTTATACGGCACGGTGACGCGGAACGATTTCCTGCACGCGGCGCGCGTTCGATTCTTTTCGGCCCGGTTAAGATATGGGGCCGCCTTGCGCTCGCGGGAAAGAGAGCTCGAGCGCGCGCGGACGAGCGCAACCCGTACTTATTTTCTCTTTTATTGGAGCGATTCCAATTTTCGCTAAGTAATGCACGGGACTCTCGCAAATTTTTCCACCCCGCAGCGGCGACGGCGGCGAGTTATGTTACGGGTTTAGACTCTCTCTCTCGCCGTAGCCCATTGTCAAAGGCTAAGTGAGCGAAGATAAGAATATCTTATTATAACCGGGAAACCAGTTTTAGAGAGTGTGCAAAGGAGGATACGGGGCTGATAGTCACGTCATAAGTTCTCGCGTATTATGTGTTTACATTCTGAGACACTGCTTATTTCAATACATTGTTGAAGCGTTCAATTTTAGAAAGTTTCCCATAGACCAAACAGCGTTTTATTAATCATTTTGGACGCGCGACTCGAATCGTGCGATACGCCTATTTATTACTAAATGCAATGCAATAAAAACTGGCGTCTAAAGTTTAACGGAGCTTGCAATGGGAATCAGTACCTATGTACGATAGATACCGAGGAGCTTTTATGTTTTAGAAGTAAAGTAGCGCTTTAAAAAATGCATGAAACGTAACAAGCTACCATTCATAAAAGTAACATGAGAAGGACGTATTTATGCAGTGGGTCTCGCCATACACATCTTGCTCTACTCAGCGCGTAGATCTTCAGCGCGTCCCATTTATCCAAGTTTAAGGGCACTTTACCTCAATGTTGCTTGTCAAGGACGCGATTTGTTGTCTGCAATTTTGCGTAACCGGCGGTATTATGCCCTCCGTATCGTGCTTTAAAGCTTCTCTAAAAAAGTAGATAAAATTCAGTTTTAGCGGCACTCTTTTACGCATCCTTTCCCTCGTTTAATTCGTTGTGCAGCATTGCGCGGAGCTCGAGTATTGTAAATTTCTCATTAAGCCCTGCCCCTATTATCTCCCTTGTTCTATTCTTCCCTTTAATTTTGAGCAACAAAACGAAACAATTTCTCGGCAGAATTAAAAAAGGCTTTTGTTGGGGGGCCAACCAGCGGCTCCAAGGTTCCTCTGAAAAGCTGCTTTTGCTGGTCAAAAACATTTCGTCGTCCCGTTTTACTTTTTCCGGGTGCGCAAGTGCGCATCAAAAAGCAGAGGAAAGAAAGGAAGGAGAAAAGCGGGAAAAGAAGGAAAGTCGAAAGACAAAGAGGGCACGTCGGCAACAAGAAGCCGCCGCACAAGAAACTCGCCTATTGTAGACTGACCCTTACACTCGGGGAGAGCTCCAGAGCCTCTTCTCGTTTGTTTTACGTTTTAGTCGTGCGCAGAGCGAGCGCGGAGCTCTTTCTCTTTCTCAGCACTCAGCCGAGAGACGCGCACTCGAGAAACTGCTGCTGCCCCAACGAAACGGCCGCGAGCCTTCCGAAGAATCACAGAGAGAGAGAGAGAGAGAGGAGGGGGAGAGGGAAGGAGGAGCGGAGGCAGAGAAGACTTAAACCTCCGGCTTTTCGCAATATCGCATATACGTATATATCTATAGTCTCGCAAAGTTGACACGAGATAGACCGGAACACCCGAAGCATTATGCCGGCGTGGTGTCCTTCATATACATATATATATTCTGTAAAAAGGAGGAAGGATCGAAGAGTGCGGCTTTCCGATCGGGTATAAGAGCTCTCCCGGGAAAGTTCGAGGGCACCACTATACAACAGAATATTAATGAAAAGATCAAAATGACATTTGGGAACGCTTAAGGGAGAAAAAGAGCGGAAGAAGAAAAGGATCGTTGAACGTCAACCCCTCGGCAAAGACTTTGCACACTTCCTTATGCCGCTTTTTCCCGGTCTCCCTCCCTCCCTCTCCCTCTATCCCGCCGCTTCTTTTTATTTCGCTTCCCTCTCTCCTTTTCCCTTCTTTTTTTTTATATATACATATCGAAATAAGAATGAGCGGAATGTCTTGCATTTTTTTCGCAGGCATGCAAGCACGTAGCGACGACGGCGCGACTATTCGTCTCGGCTTCCTTTTACGGGGCCAGGAATGTCATTCTTTCGAGAAAAATATTATACTGCGAGAGAGACGAGAATATACATATATATTACGCTCTTTTTTCTCCAATTGTGAAATCTGTGAAAGCGGCCGCGGGGAGCGCGCCTCGACGTCAGATCGGTTTCAGCTTTTTATATTATATATGATTTTTGGATGATGCGGAGAGCCGCTTCCCGTGGCAACTTAATCGACTGTTGTGCAACTATGCGTGAACTAACGAAATATCGGCAGGAAGCTTATATTGGAAGTTCGTCGGAAATATTCAGCTGGCTTCGTTTCGTCAAAAGTTTATGCAGATTCTAGACGGACGCCTGATGGTGCTATGTATATAACTTTTTGCCGATTCGCTGAAAATTATTTGAAAATGTTGCCGAGATTGAAAAAAATTTTTAATTGACAAACTTTCGCGCAGTTTATACCTATTGTTCTACCGCGCGACACTCTTGTTAGCGGGCGTAAAAAAGAATAAATAGGTTTTTAAAAAGTTCAAAACAATGTACATTTGTTCATTATTTCAGTTTTACCTCCACTAAAAATACAGCGACCAAAGACTTTTATTACCCGGCACGCAATAAATAATCTTTATTTTGTTTATCAAGCTAATAATAACAATCGAGTTATCGTTAAAGCCACATAATTTTCGTTGCTCGCGATTTTCCGAGCCGCGCATCGGCTTTAATTTCGCAATCTCTAAAAAAGTATTCGCTTAACTAATGACGGAACGTACCCAAAAAGTGCCGACGCAAAGTTGTTACTTATGCGGCGCTGCAATCCGTGTGTCGTAAATTTCAAGTCTGACGGATCCAAACTTTATCGCGCGGGGGGGAACATTTTGTGCCAGACCGCGCAAAACCACACTTTCAGCCTGATTACCGGAGCGAAGTGATTTAAAATTGTGGATAAAGCCCGGGGCTGGTATTCGTCCGCTTCTTTTTTTCATCAGAAATTTCAATTATTCCCGAAGCCGGCAGCTAAATTACAGCGTCCACTGCCGGGACAAACAATATTGCCGCTCGCAGAAACTGTCCTAGAAGTGTACGGTACGCGAAATAATATAACATTATATATATTTCAATTTATTTTATCGTCGTCGCATCGCGGCGGAGCTGACGGCGCAGCCGCAGCAGCAGCAGCAGCAGCAGCAGCAGCAGCGCAGGTCGTTATAGGCTATATGTAGGAGCCGAGTTAATTGCCGTAATTCGCCGTTACTCAATAGTCGCAAATAATTGTGCAGGTTTCTGAATACCCTTTGTCAATGGAGCTATTCACGCGAGAGGACGTCCTACACGACGCGTCTCTCCGGTTCACTGGCAATTGCAATTATTCACTAAGAAAGAGCGCGCGCTATATATCGCAAATATGCGGTTTACGCCGCGAGTCGCCTCCACGTTACTCCACCTCGATAATTGGCCGTAAATCGCGCGCATTATTTAAAGCGATAATAATGTATAAGAAGCGCCGTCGAAATAATGGCTTCCAACGAAGTTGTCCCTTCGTTTTTTATTTACAATTATTACATGTACCTCGGTTGAATAAATTCCGCCGCGACAAAGAAACTCACTTTCAATTTTGAGTATGGAAAAAGAAATCAGAATTTAGAAGAGAAAATTCAGATTCTTTTATCGATTTTTTTTTTATTTTTGAAAGCAATACATCGTACCGCTTAAGAAGCTGAACACGAAAAAGGACCTTAACGCATTTAAACCTTCAGCATTTAAGTTTCACTTGTTGACCATAACGGGTATACTCGTGAAGTGCATTCCTTTGTTAAGAGGGTAGCTCGTCAGAGGCCTTTGAGTGTACCTAATATACATTAAAAGCCGCAAGTCACTCGAATCGTTGATTAATGAATTTCTTTTTGATTTTGAAGGAAATCAATTACGTATAACCAGCGATGATCGAGTTCCAGCTCGTCAAGAATCGTTTCATTAATTAAACTTAAATCGTCGGGCTCAATTAAAACAATGAAGGAGAGCATAATGATAACAATTTTAACTGCGCATTTATTTATCATTTAACAAGGTTATTAAGATTTAATGAACGCGCATCCCGAGGTTCATTCGTTCCGCTCGTCTCTCTCTCTCTCTCTCTCTCTCTCTCGCGAGGTACCATTTTTACAACTCAATAAACAATCTTAATAAATCTATTAAATTACAAAAGTAATAATGGGACTTTGTCCGGCTTTCTTCTCCGTACATTACTACCTCCGAATGGCGGAAGAATTATGTGGTAAATGGCTATTGGATCGGGCTTATCTTCCTCATCTTTCAATTAGCCGGCAGGCCGGTCTATTCGTTTAAAAATTTTTGCAAAATCCACCCCGAAGCGCGTAAATCTCTCATAGATTCAAACATTAATGAGATAAGCATCTCCGGGCTTTTATACAGTTATTTACATAGCGCGAATCCGGGCGTCCGAGAGCCTCGGCGACGAATAAAAAAGCCCCTCTGGCACGGAGTCGCCGAGTGCGAGTGCGCACTTGGGCGTGTAATTATTTTCGATCATAATTCATAGGGTAGAGAGAGAGAGAGAGAGTCGGCGAAAATTCGCGCACGCCGAGTTATTGAGCTCTCGCGGAAGATTCAATCTATTCTGCTGGCTCGGTACCAATGCCAATCCGGCCCTGGCGCACAGAGAGCCGAGCCGTTAAACCCGGAAATCAGATTTCTTTATTCCGATACAGTAAATTGACGATAAATCAACGTCCCTCCCCCCACCTCTCCCGCGAATCTCTTTCTCTTGGGCCCGAGCGCCGCGTCATGACCGGCTCGGCCTCGGAGTGTGGGTGTATCGCTCTCGTAAAACTCGAGGACTAATGCAACCCCCCCTTTAACGTTTGATCTCCCTTCTTCTTGGCGGCTTCTTCTTTACTGTCGTAGTTATGGAGGAGGGCGCCGCATGTTTTTAAATTATTGAAAGTTTTCGCGCGATAAATTTTCTTGAAAAAGGCCGCCTTCATGAATATTTCATCGCCGCGGGGCTGTTTACATTCGGATTGTTTTGAGGAATCGCGCCGTCGTCGCGAGACAAATTCCACTTGCATGCGAGCAAGTGGAGCATAATGGAGAGAAAATCTGATTATCGGAGGAGGAAATCCTTTGGAATAATATTGCCTTATTGTATTAGGGGAAGCTCTGCGGGCTATATTCGCTAAAAATTGTATAAAAGTTAAAAAATATTACGCGAAAAGGTTTTCCGATACGCGAAAAATCTTATTGAAAAATCAAGAGAAGCGTTTCTTTTATATAAATAAAACTTTAGATTTAGATTTAAAATTTTACAATAGAAAATCACATTACCTGCACCGTGCTCTTGTTCGGTACAGAATTCCTTAAAGGAGAACTTTCAAAGAAATTGAAAAGCAATCGAAAAGCGTGACTCGGCATTTTCCTTGTTATTACATTTTTCTGCACAAAAGCTCTTTTACCGAATATAATCCCCCTTATCAAAAACGGCTCAAAATCTCAAATCAGTGACGGCGTAATCCTTGAAAAGGTAAACAATACTTAAACGTTTAAATTAAACAACGCCGCAACAGACGATAATACCTTTATCGATTTCCCTCGGCCTTATATACAAAAAGAAAGCACCGATAAAACTGAATGCACCCTCGAAAACTGTATCCCCCAGCCGATATCTTATCAATTACACAAAGTCGTCGAGCGCGCCCACGCTCCCGCAGCCCGTCTCTCAGCCCCCCTCCCCCGCGGTCCGCGAGAACGTCCAGAGGTGCGCAGAGAGAGAGAGACGTCTCTTTTTGCTTTCGAAATGGCCATTTTCCCCGAGAGCCGCGGCACTGTATTTTTCAGCGACGTTATCCGACAGTGGCATCGGCACTCTCTCGCACACGTACGGCCCATACATCCATACCTGGGCGCATTCGCTCTCGCTCCGTAAGAGTGATTCACTGTTCGGTCGGCAGGCCTTTTCCCTCCCTCCCTCCTTCTCCGGCTCTCTCTCTCTCTCTCTCTCTCTCTGGCGGCGATAAAGCGCGCCGGATTAATTTGTCAGAGCAAAAGAAGCGCCGGCAAAGTGGCACTTCTCTCTCCCTCTCTCCCCGCGCCGACTGCGCACTCGCGCTCTCCCCAGCCTCTCTCTCGCGTTTATAGGTGGGTGCACTCGGCGCAATGCCGCGCGCGAGCGCGGTTTGTCGTACAAGCTCCTACTATTTGTAAGACGCTCTCATTGTCTCTCTCTCCCCCGTCTCTCCGCGTGTCGCGGGCTGACTGATAGTTTCCCGAAAAAAGTCGAGAGCACGCGTCGCGCGCGCGGCTGCCGCCGCCGCCCGTAGAGAAACGCCGGGCGGGAAAAAGAGAAAAATACGCCGGCGGAGGAGGCGAAACGAGGTCGCGGCTCGGCGGCCGCGCGCGACAAGCAAAACACCGCGACACGCGCGGGGAACACGGGCGTCTCTCCCTCCCTCGGGAGATAAAAGAAAAAGGGCCGAGTCAAGGCGGATCGGGCGCAAAAAAAAAGGGGAGAGAGAGCAACAGGGCTCCTGAGAGAGGCCAGACAGACAGCCGCGGAGCTGCTCTGGAACGTTGTTTCCGGCACGGGCGGATCCGCCTTCGATAAGGCCTGCCGCTCGCCGCCCATGCAGCTGCCGGATTGTCACGCCTAAACTGCGGTACGTATATACTTTATAAAAGCTCGCGACGAAGCAGCGGGCGATCGAGCTTGGAGAGAGAGAGAGAGAGAGAGAGAAAGGGCTCGGAGAATACATGCTCGCTCGCGCTCGGTATTCCGCGGGACTAGGCCCATTTGTCACCGCGTGCGCCCCGTTAGAACGAGAGAGAGAGAAAGAGAGACAGAGCGAGAGAGGGAGAGGCTGCCAAGCCGCGCGCAGCCGATATAAATAGGCCCAACGCTGACAAACGACCGGCTCCGCTGCGCTACGACAAAATAAGCAAACACGAGCGCCAGCGAGAGAGAGAGAGAGAGAGAGAGAGAGAGAGACTATCTACTGGCGCGCCGATGCAGCAGTAGCTTAAGCTCGAGGAGGAAAATCGCCGCGAGCGCCGTGCAGCGACGCCGCTCTTCTTACTCGCATTACACTGTCAATCCTGCACCTCTGCCTTCGGTCGCTCCTAGAGAGAGAGAGAGAGAGAACGCGCGAGATCCTCTTGTGCCGCTTGGCTGGCTCGCGTCATTGGGGGAGAGAGCGAAGAGGATTAGGCGCGAGGTGTGCGCTGATGGGTTTTTCGTCTCGTTTCGCCCTCGAGGATCGACTCTCCGCCAAAGGGCTTCGGCTGAAAAGGGAGTTTTGTGCTAGATTTTTCGGGCGTGAATGCCTGCCTCCGCGATTCTTTCCCCGGATTTTTCGGACTGTTGAGCTCTCAAGTGACGCGCCGCTCGGCCCGCTTTTGATATTCGAGAAGTAGGCATATTTTATGGGAGTTTAATCGCCGCGTGCTCCTTGCTTTTCTTTGCCGAGAGAGAGAGAGAGAGAGAGGCAATGCGAAAAGTTCTGTAAACAAAGCGAGTTTTCAAGTCCTCGCGCTATTTAGGCTATTCAGCGTTGTGAAATTTGTATGCAAATTTCGCGAGCCGCCCTGGGGATTTCCATAACAACACGTGCATTTAGAATAAAAACATAATTAGACTTTGTAATTAGAGATTAGTTAAGTGTTATTAGAGGTAAATCTTTTGTGCCGAGCAAAGTAATTAGCTAAATCAGCCGTTTTAATAAAGTTTCACTATCTACCTGCCAACATCCGTGTCGCCCCTCTATTTACTTGGAGTAATAACCGGGGGCGAAGAAAAAAAAGGATGTTTATTCGGAAATATTTTTAAGTAGCCGCGTCTGGATTATAAGCCGGCTGAAAACGCGGGCGAAAATAGTTAAGGGAGAAAGAAAGTAGACACAAAAACTTTTGTCGCCAAGCTTATATATTCTAAAAGAGCTTCCAGTCTGATCCTCCGTCTCTCTCTCATTCTCATTCCCTCTCTCTTTCTTCCGGAGCTCATCTTTGTTTTGCGTCGCAGGGACCTCCGCGAGCTTCCGGAAGGGAGGAGGGTTTTTCAACAGCGAGACGGGCGCAGGCATGCTTTATTGACGCATTATCATAAAACTTTCCTTGAGACGTAATCTACTTAGGCGGCCGGGGGGCCCTGCACTGTTATGACATCGTCACTGCGACGATTGGGGATGGAGGAATGAGAGAGAGAAGGAGGAGGCGGAGGCGACTTTTACGAGGCGCATTAAAAGCGAAGACGATTGGGAGCAAATTTTTTTAAATGCGCCTCGCCGCCGCTGCAGTTCCCTCCTCCCCGCTTGTCGTCGCTCTCCGCGCAAAATACTCTATTCGGATTACAAGGGGGGGTCTTTCAGCCATTAAGATTTTTCGCATTTACATGTCGGATGCGCGCGCGGATGTCGTCGAGAGAGCGGTAGTCGCGTCCCGCGCGAATTTGTTTCTGCGAGGAGAACTTAGTCACGCGCGAAATTTATCTGCGTATAAAACCTAGTTCCCGATCGTAAATACGCGAGGAGAGGCGGCAGTAATTTTATGATTTATAAACTATTTTACCGAACAACTTTACTGTGGCGGAGCGTGCAAATGAATAGAGCAGCGAGATAACCGGTCAATATGAAACGGTTCGAGTTTTATTATATTGAGACATTAATGGAAATTTTAATTGGGCCTGGGCAATTGCATTTTCTGTAAAAATCGCGTTAATTGTAATTAAAACTGGTATACTTTGAGTGCAATTGCCTTTAAAGCAGCATCAACTTGAATTACACGTGCATGCAAGTCAAATTTATCGTCCTCAAAGAAAGTGGGGAATAACTTTCCTTAATCCCCGTAAGAGTAGCGTTAAAGCATCTGATTGTTTTCAAAGTGAATTTTAACGCCTCACATAATGTCTCCCACCGGTCTTGATTATACATGTAAAATCAGTTTCTATTTCGAGTTTACATTATTCACGATAGTCTCTTGTCGCTCGGCGCAGCCTCCTCTCCTAGGCTCGATGCTTATTTATTCAACGAGTGTAGGCACTTCTACAAAATAGTAAAATCGTGTTGCGTGGAAGTTAAACAATTAAAAAACGTCGCGCGTAAGATTTTTTATGGGGCGTGGAGGAGGAGCGCGTGGTTATTTTTCGAGCGCCGCCGCGAGCCGTTCCCGAAGCTTTAACAGAATTCCGGTACGTGAGGTTGTACGTTTTCGTTACCCGGCAACGTTTATGTCCATTGTAAACTCAAGTTTTCGCCTCGTGCTGTATTATTTGTCGTTGACGGAATGAAAATACTGCCGCGGCGCCGTGTCCGAGGCACTATTTTTATATTTCGCGGCTATTCTTACTACTTGACTTGCGCGCGCGCGCGATCGTATATGAGGTTTTTGAAAAATGCGCGATGCCCGTGGAACGACGCGGTGCGCAAGACTATTTTTATCCATGAATTTGACACTCCGCGATGCACCTATGTTCATAATTCAGGGTACAAGTTAAATCACGCACTCGTATACCTGGCTGCAGGATTTTCTTGCGCCCCCCCGTTCATTTTGTTTTACGCTTCGCGCCAGTTGCTAAATCTTCTTTGCGAATTTTGATTGAAATGACTGTTAAGCTTTTTATGATTTTCCAAGTGTGAGCGTTGCCAGTTTTTTTCGAACGAGGAATTTACGCGCTGTAATAATTTTTTTCAACGAGCGCATATGGAAAAAAATCGGATTTTTTTTTTTTTTTTTTTTTTTTCAGTAATCGTACAGCCTTTGAGAGGGAGATTTTTTAGGATTAGCTCGTAAATCTGCGCTCGAATTTATTATCAAACAAGTCATAAAACATTTTCGTTTTTACGATTCTTTTAAAAACTAAAATGAATCTTTTTAGGGAGAATCCCTATAAAGCTCTCAGGCTCTGACTTGAGAAAATCAAATAAGTCAGAGCCGAATTGATCCACCGAGTAGCGTTGAAAATAATACGACAAGTCGCAAACTATAAAAACCTTAGGATAACTTTTCAACAATTACCCGCGTAATTTCGTCCCTCCTCTTAATTATAAACTCATAATCCACTCGTAAAAGCAGTAGCCGGCATTGCTTTTATTATGCGGAACCCATAAAATCCGCGGCCGCGCAGTAAGCCGAATCCACGAATGCATCCTTGGAATAACTATCGCCGATGTATATATAACAAAGTCGTAAAGCCGCACTAGTCGAAATCGCCTCATTAATAATCACCGGAAACTCGATGATGCGCTTCTCTTTCGAATAGTTCTCCCTAAATCTCGAACGTGCCGACCGCGTTTACGTTCGGAATATATACGGAATTCCGAAAGTAATTAAAAGCTAGAAAGTTAAAAACAGCCAAAAAGGGCTGTTCAGCTTCTGGTGACGAATTGCAGTAGCCAAACTTGTGTAAGAGGTAGCGGCGCCTTAATGGTTCAAGAATAGGCCTGGAGATGGGCATTGTCAAAATTTAGAATCCTCTTTGAGAATATGTCCATTCCGAGAAGTTTCGAAAGCGCGCCGCTGACGTCTAATTTAATAGAGAAGCAACCTTATGCACGCACCGTCGGCATCAGCCACATGAAAGACTGCGCGCGGTCGACTACTCTCGAGTCTCTCGTCGTCAGTCATTACGTTTCTATTACACACCGATATTATAAGCCGGGGGGGACCACCATTACACATAGGTGTGAGTGTCCCTTTTGAAGTCCGCACAAAAGTCACACTTCCTTCCCTCCGCGATGGAGGTGCTTGTCTCTGCGGAGCACGTCGCTCGGCGCTCTCCGCGCGCGCAGGAAGCGCTTTGTTTTCATACAAATACAAAGCACGGCGCCTTTCTCTCCCTTGCTAGTCCTCGCCATCCAAGAAGAAATGGACAAGACAGGCTTGTCAAGTTGCCAGGGCTCTCTATATATCTCCCTCTCTTTTTCCAGCAGCGCGACGCTTCGGAAAACGAGCGCGGAGAGAATGAGAGAGAGAGAGAGAGAGAGAGAAAGAGAGAGAACGGGAGAGCGAGAGAGAAGGCAGATGCCCCGGAGCTTACTCATCGCGCGGCGCGCATTCCCCAAAACTCAGAAAGCTGTGCGGCTCTCTTGCGCGGCGCGCCGTTCTCCTTTTGTCCGTGAAAAAAAAAATCGTAATATGCCACGCTCCTCCGACTCGGCGAGCAGTTTCTTCTGGCTTTTTCCTCCTTTTTCGGCGCATTGTTTTCCAATTTCACATTCATTCCACGCAATCACGTTTGAGGTACTGTTATCAGGCTACCGCGAGAGAGAGAGAGAGAGAGAGAGAGAGAGAGAGAGAGAGAGAAAGAGACTCTTTCTCTTTTCGACTTCGGGAAAAGAAGTACGGCCACAAAGGAATCTCTAGCTTTCAAACGGTCTCTTGGGGACTTTCAAGAATCGTCCGCGAGATTGCGTGGGAAAGAGTAATTAACGTTCGCTGCTTTGGTGTTTCCCATTGAACTTTCATCCTTGTGCTTCTTGATTTATGAAGTTGTTAATGCTTGTTTGCTACTTTCGTAGGATTGCTAAACTTTTACCGCCACCAACTTAAATCTCATCTAAGGTACAAGTTGGGTAATTAAAATTTCTTTTCTTTTTTTTTTGTTTAAACAATCTCCCTTATTCATTTAAAAACACATTTTGAGTTACACTTTAATAAAAAAATTTTAATCAAGCAAATGAAAGTAAAGTACGCAAACTTGGATTCGTTTAAATTCGCCGGCGTTCTTCGCTTTAGGGAAGCGAGAGATGACTGGTGGGTTATTTTGAGAGGTTTAAGCTTATTTAAGTCAACGTTTATACACACATATGACTTTCCCTACACTTTTGTGACAAGCTCTGTAACATTTTATGCATATCACGTCAGATGCCCATGAAAGCGCTTTTGAAAAATCCTCTTTTAATAGCTTGTTTAGAAAATCATAAAGCCATTAAAAATACAGAATTTCGTTTATCCTTTAATCACGAGGGGTAAACGTGGAAACCACTGCATTTTCCTTTATTTAACTGCTGCCAATCTTGAAATTAAAAATGTAATGCTAAATAGCCCTGGTACAATATTATTGTTAAGAAGTTAAACGACAGATTGCTGTTATTTATTATCATTATAAAATAATTAAATATGTTTGAATGAATATTTTACTGTATAATTATGATATTTTATCTCTGTTAATGTTATGATCTACCAATAGTTTTTACTTAATTTAGGCATCAATTTTATCTCAACATGCTCCATTTATAAAAACACGTTAAAACCATCAGCTAAACTGATTAATTTTCTGCCATACAGGCTTCGGATAAATATAGAAATTTAATTCTTCCAAAACAAACCGGAACTCCCTTTATTTTCCTCCTAAAAATAACAATCGATTAAAAGATTTTCAGCATCCTTCGTAGGTGAATGACATTCGAGAGAGAAAAAGCTCAATGGCCATTATCTCCACCTCGGCGAATCCCGGCAATACAGCTTTTAACACTTTTAAGCTTTTTTTATGCGCGGCGCGTCGTTCACTCCGTCGAATTAGAACTCGAAATCTTCCTTTTTTTTCAAGATCCGCTCGTAAACGCGGACAAAGTGTATAAATAGATGTATTAATATGAAGAAGTGGCGCAAGACCCGTGATATTTGCAAGGCTCACGTCGCACGTCATTACGCGGCGTGCTGCGTTGCATTAAATGTCATTCACGACAGGCGCAAATCTATTTTGAATTCGAGACTGGCGGCGGGATGTTATACTCGTTGTGTGCGCAAGTATGGGCAAATCGAAAGCCGCGTACACGGGGAGTTTATATATCCAAGTGCGAAATTCCACTCGTTTGTAGTTTAATTAATATCCATCCGACCTTAAATGAGAATTCAATTATCGGATAACGATAGTTGGCGAGCGAGCAATTTTAATGGTGAATTCGTGCCGTTTAGATGCAGGGAATTCGTTTGTTATTTTGGAATTTCGCGTCGCCTGCCGGTATTTCCCTCTAAAACGTAGCTTCGCCAAATAAAAGTGTATAGGCTTTATTTTGGAGGAGCATTCTTTCGGAACGAAAATACGTATGACGCTTTGAGGCGCGTTTGAAATGTAAGTGATTCTAATAACGTTTCTTAACAGAGAATCCCCGGCATTCTAATTTAAATTAATTCTGTGTAAAGGCCACCCAAAACGAGGATACAGGAATTACTGGAAGATGACGCACAATTGCCGAATGCTCCACGATTAAAATACTAATTTAAAAATTAGCGCGAGTTCTCAAAAAATTAGTCAGAGAATTCTGGAGGGGCCGATGGTAAGGCAAATATTTACCGTTCAATAAAAATTCCTTCATTTTACCAGCGATGCGGTATATGTAGTTATAGTTTTTAAAAAATAACAAAAACGTCGAAATAATCTTGAGTCTCGCCTTCGGATTGAATATCAAAACGAAAATCTCCGCCGATAAATACGCAGCATTCATCGCCGAGTACATACGGCGCGACAATTGCACGAGCGATGAAACGCAGCTGTAATAATTATCGAGTTTTAATTTGATAATAATGAAAACGAACATTCCGCACCTCGGCGAGCGAATCGCATTTCCCTCGGACTCGGCGCCGTGTGCGGCGCATTATTATTTGTCGGGAGAATCGGGGAAAAATCAATCGCCGAGGATCAGGGGCGTCCCCGGCTTGTAAATAAAAATTCATGACGAACAAGCTGTGCAGCAGCAGCTCAGCGGAGCTCGCGCGCCGCTCCGTGTGCATAACGCTGTGTATGTGTATGTGCGTTTGTTGTCGCAACGCGTGTCAATAAGAGATATAGTAAAGCTCCATAATCCACTGCTCGAAATGCCATTCGCAGTATCTCACCGAATGTGAGCAGGGATTTATCGGGGGAAAAATCGTTAGCATTGTGTAACGTAGCGCACGTAATAGCTCGGCGCCGCTATACGTACACAGCGCGCATTATCATAATTCCATTGTATTGCTTACACTTTCCTCGTACGTACGCGAGAGGAGAGAGAGAGCCGCATCCCCGACTCTTGCCACGCCGAGCACGCAGCGCATTAAGGGAAAGAGCGGACGACGGAGAGAGAGAGAAAAAAAAATTGTCCTCATCGAACCCATAAATCCCGACCTCTTTGTCCCTGACGCGCTTCCTTCCACGCTCAACTTCTCATTAGTGACTCAACGTCGGACCAGAAGCCCGACGTCGGCCGACTCGTATATACGCTCGAAATAAAAGGAAGCGCCGCCTCTCGATTTGATCCGCGCGGCCAAGAGGGGAAAATCGATTCGGGCCGCGTAGACGTGTGTACGTAAATTTGGGTAATTTGTCCTCGAGCTCGGTGTACCGAGGAGCTTAGGCGACGTCTAATACCTGCCGTAAGATATTACCTTACAAGAAATCCTCCCCCCCCCCGCAATATAGTGACCCATGATAGGAGTCTTGATTTACATGCGTCATCGTCTTCGGCGCGGCGGTATTAAGTTCGAGCTCTGCGAGAGACTAATGGAAAAGCCCGTAGCTTCCTTTCAGCGCACCCCAGTTTTCGGCTTTTTGACTGCTGCCGCCGCCGCCGCTCGTTGGGGCTGCTGCGCCGCTGAATGTCATCGAGAAATCGCAGTTTAATGGTTCGAGGGTCAGAATGACGTCGTCCTCGTCCTGTATGTATACGCTCGCGCGCAAAACGGGGGTCGGCCAAAAAGTTTCTTCGACTCGGAGCCCTGGGCCCTGGGATGAGTCAGATCCCCGAGCCGGAGATTTATGCTCTCCGTCGACTTTTCTCTCTTTCGCGCTGCGACTTTAACGTATACACATCGCCGACGACGAGAGTTTTCCCTTTTCCACCCTCGCGCGACTCATCTTCCGGCCTTCTCTCTCTCTCTCTCTCCCTCCCTCGTCCATCCTCGCGGCGCGCGCGCGGTGATGCAGCGGAGAGCGCCCGCCGCTGCTCAGCCGAGAGACACGCGAGAGCGAGACGTCACGTTGAGGGGCCGGACCAAGACGTCTTCTCCCCCGAATGATTAATCAGTATGTACGTAGTATCAGTTTCGCCAGGAGCGCGAGGCCAACGCAAACAAACGGCCTCGAGCAAGCGGAGTAGCTAAGGAGCTTGACAGTCGAGCGCCGTGCATGTATATATACGCGTCAGCGGCGATGAGGCTTCTCCGCAGGGCAGGAAGCGAAATCGTTTCAGCGAGTCTTCGAACAATGTCGCGTGCCGCGCGTTCATCACGAGCACATAAACACGGGGAAAGAGTAATATTTGGAGCTGACACGGGCCGCTGACGCGCGAGGAGAGAGGGACTTTGTGATATTGACACTACTCTTCGCACCTACTTGCGAGATGCGTTTGTTGTCCGATAATTAAATATCAAGGGTTGAAGTTTATTTTTGGAAAGGGCGCGTGCTGCTTTCGAGGCGGAGGGCAGAAAATGGATAATGGATGGGGAAAATACTGACTGGGGGAGATGGAAAAACAAAATAGCAGACGAGAAAAAAAATTTAATTTTAGGAATATATCTGAATATGTCTTCCCTAAGTAAGGAACTTCCGAATTTTCCCCTGACACATTATTCAGGATTTTATTTTCTCAGAAAGTCTTACTTATTCTGACTTTCAGATTAGGGATTATTTTGCTTGCCGTGTGCTTAACATTGCGCATTTTAATGTTTCACGGATGTTTTTTCTGCTCCCACATGTTGCGATTTGGTTTTTTTAATATTTATTTTTTGACATTTTTATTTTTCAAATTGATCATTATTTTTTTAATGCTAATATTAAACTGAAGAGTTATAAAAAAACGCTAGATCATTTTTATTATACATAAATTCAGAAAAAAAGAAATAAAAATTAAAATGGTCGCAGTAAAGTGTTTATTGCCTAAAGTGGAATATTTTCATCTTTTTATGGCAGTCCAGACTATCCCCCGGAATCTGGAATTCAAATGATGATACTTTAGCAGAAAATATCTTTCAAATTGAGGTTAAATTGCTCGATATAATGACGAAAATTGGGCGTATAAAATTACCTTAAATTCGGGGTCTTCTCAAGAGGGTAAAAAATAAGAGGACAGTTTTTAATCTTTTTTTCAGCGCCGACGACAATTGCCCCTCTGTTTACCTCCTCACCTGCTTCAATCGCTTTAATCAAGCCTTAAAAAAAAAAATATATAAAAAGTTACGATCCGAAAATATTTTCAAAAAATACGAGCCCAAACGCGATAGACCGAAAAGATGGCGCTTATTTTTAAACGCGATTACGTAAAGCTAGCAGTACCATTAGTCATTTCATAAACGCATCAATTAAAGAAGAATATATATCCTGCAGCGTGAAGAGTCTAGAGCACACGACAGTCTCAGCCTAGGCTCAAAGACACTGACGCAGAAACTTTCCCAAGTGCCCCCTCAAACGGCAGCAGTCAAAGAGAGCAGCACAGTAGGCGCCTCTCTTTCCGTTTTCTGCACGGCGAATGAGGGCCAATTAAACGACACGTCGGGCGATATACGCGGCGCTTCCTTTCAGCTCGCTCTCGCTCCCGAGTCGCGCGCCGCTCGACGTCCAAGCAGTTTCTTCCGCGAGAGATTAACAGCTATTTTATTGGCTTTGTTGAAGCGACTAATTAGGCCGAGTTCTCTCCGCCGCCCACTAATATACAGCCGAGCCGGCACCGGACGTGCGTGGCCTGCGCGTGGAAACTCGCGCGCGAACGGCGTATACGACAAAGCGGTCGCCTGTCACGCGACGCCGAGAGAGAACTTTATAACGTTGCATTACGCGCCGGGGCGATATCTTACGATACGACGCGCGCGCCGCTCTTTTTCAGCGAATCACGCACGAGGGGCACTTTACTTTCAAATTGCGCGCATAGACGCGCGTTCGTAGCTCCGGGCCGTGAATGGCGCGGAGACGTGAATTATCCGCGTGATGAGTCGCTCTCTTGTCTTCGCCGCCGATCTCCCCGCGATTCCTCCGCGGGCGATTTCTTCTTGCGTCGCCGCGCGCCGCTCCACTTTCTTCTTTGTTCCGCCGTTCCCGTTGTGCTCGTCGTTCGGCGAGATGTTCCTTTTTTTTTCTTCTTTTTTGCTTGATTTCTTTGTCGCGCGCCGGCCGACGCATTTATCACTGGATTCGCGAAAGTCATGCGAGATTATGAATGATGGTAATTACGTGGCCGAGGACGGGAGAGAGAGAGAGAGAGATAGAGAGCGTTCCGCGAGAGCGAGAATATGTGGGAAGGGCCTCGGCTCTCCGTGCGACTCTGCTTTTGGAATTTTAGAATGTTTGTTTAACAAGCGTGAATGCGAGATGGGACGCGCGACGTCTTGCCGAGGCGCGGGAGGATGTTTTTTATAGTTTGTAAATTGGCTGTGAACGATGCTTTCTTTCTGCGTTTCTTTTATTTCGCGGAATTGATGGCGTGTACAAAGGGGGTAACGTGCAGCGGAGCAAATTGAAAGAATCTGTGATCCGTTCCGCTCAAAGATTGGAAGAGCAATTTAGACGCTCGCCTTTTTTTTAAAGCGGCGAGAAGAAGCTCTGGAAAGAAATGCAGATCTTTGAGAAATGTGATACATTTTAAAACTATATATATATATATGTTTGACGTCAATTCAATGAGAGAATGAAAGATAACAGAAGTTCTAGAATTCGCGGTAGAAAAGTCCAGCAGCGCAGAAGGAAAATGAGACAATCACATTAAC
Source organism: Ormyrus pomaceus (assembly GCA_900474385.1). Lineage (NCBI taxonomy): Eukaryota > Metazoa > Arthropoda > Insecta > Hymenoptera > Ormyridae > Ormyrus > Ormyrus pomaceus. The sequence goes on from UCOM01001135.1 coordinate 44,002, forward strand.
ATTCTAGCCGATTGCATTATTCTTTGATTGTCATCAAGTGAAGTGGAAGCCTCAATTGAATGACATAATAAACGCCGTCACTTAAACCGTACCGTTTCACTTATTCCTGCCTCGCTTTAAAGGGCCGTTTAGTCGTTTCTCGCGCGGCAAATCGAGAACACGGGGCGAAACGAGTGTAACTCAAGGAAGGAAGGAAAAAGGGAAGCGCGGGAGGGGGAGAGAAAAAAGTAGTAAAGAGAGCCGAGAAGAAAGAAAGAAGAAATTCAATTTCGATCTTTCGCGAAGTCGCGCGCAGCACTGCTCTCTCTCTCTCTCTCTCTCCGCGCGCGCAGAAAAACGAACGTCCAATTTACTCAAGTATTTCAGAGAACTTGAGCCTCCTCCTTTCCTCCCTTCTCACCCTGTCCCTCGGCGGAGCGCTCGACGAGCGCGCACTTTTTTTTGCGAAAGTCGTAAGTGGCGAGTGCATTCGTGCCCGGCGCTTATTAAAGAATCAAATTTACCAACTCTCTCGTGTGTCTCCGTCGCGGCGACTCGGCTTTCAGCACGCACTCCCGATTTCGTGCGTTATACGCGATGTGCGCGCGCGTCCTTTCCCCCGCGATTTTTCGAAGATACATCGATGTAATTGAAGAAACTCGGGGCGGAATCGCCTTTGGCCCTCGCGGCACACCGTATTATATTTCAATTACGGCGCGGCACGCGAAGCGGCCGTTTCAGCCTCCGAGTCGGGCTCTCGTGCATAAACTGGCTACGTTCTGGCGAGCATTCGCGTTTTACGCCGAGTGTATATATATATATAGAGAGAGAGAGCCCCCGAATATTATTCAATGAGCCAAAATGCAAACGAAATCCTTGCTCGGCCGCTCGCTTAACTCCTCTTTCTCTCGGTGGCCGTCCCTCTTTTGCATTCGCGATCGTATACAGTCGAGAGAGCCAGTTCTTTTTTCCAGGGCGGTGTGCGAAGCGCCGTTTGCCCTGCCATTATATGCGAAACGAGGGAGAAAAAAAAACAAAAGGAAAACAGAGGAGACGCGAAATCCCCGGAGAGAAATTGTGCGCCGGCTAATGAAATCGGGCGGCCGACTACGGGGCTTAGAATTGATTTCGGGTAGACTCTCTCTCGCGTGTGCGCGGCTGGGGGAAAAAAGGGGAAAATAACGTGTGAACGCGAAGAAATCGAGGAGATAAATAAATGCCAAGTCGACGAGCGGGGACATAAAAGACTCGCGGAGAATTAAATAACTTGATTTTCGGTTAACTCGATTTCACCTCGTGAATCACAAGTGTAATTTCATTTGGCGATAGATAACTTTTTATTCTATTGCGACTGGCGAACTTTTTTGCCGATGGCCAACGGATAGAACATTAATCTGTCTTTGCGAAAGAATTGTCATTAAAAATCGACGTTTTCCAAGTTCAACGAATTACCCGCGGCATAAAAAAAAATCCGGCCGTAAATAAAGCGCGGCAGAGCATTAAAATAAATGGCGCAGTTTAAATTATTTATATTAGCTACTTCCTGCCGCGAAGGCCGCATTTTTTTCCGCCAGTTAACACGAAAACCAAAAGCGTTTACCATTTCAAAACGAGTAATAAAAATCTTAGCCCGAGATACGGAAACTATATACCCTCAACGCCGCGTGTAACGAGACACCGAAAAATCGTTCAAACGACTTTTCAGTAAGTGCAAACCCGGCGGTTGGCTCTCGGGCAGAGATCGACCGAGAGAGAGAGAGAGAGAGAGAGAGAATCGTCGCCTCGAATAATACCGCGAATTTATACCCTCGCGACGTACGAGGCTCACGATAACGTTCTCGCCGCGCGCGACGCTGCGGGCCTTCAATCTCTCGTAAATCGCTTTCGCGTCGGTATGCGCGCGCGCGGCGTATACGCGAGAGAGAAATATTCGTGCATCGAGCGAAATTTACGATTTTAGCGATAATCGCTTGACAAAACACGGGAAGCAGCGGCGGCGGCAGCCAGCGTGTATATATATACGTATACAGCGGACGAGCGCGGCTGATAATTTCCGGTCGCGGCGCGCGGGGCAAAACAAAGTTGTCGACCGCAACGAGCGCGCTGAGAGGCTAATGAAAGCGGAGGAAAAAAATTTAAGGGTCCCGGGCGCCGATTTTTCAGCGAGAGAGAGCGAGGAACCTCCGGCTTTCGGCGCGGGCCATTTTATGCCCCGCGTCAATTTACCTGCGATGTGTATAAGCATGTACGTATCGGCTTGTTCGGCGTATGCGCGCCTCCGTGCATTATACGCAGTTGTTAGCGTTTTACGAGCGTGTATAAATGTGAATGCGCGCGTAAGTCGTGTGCAGCGTGCATATTTATGTATTGTGCAGGGGAAGAGAGCTTTTCAGTAAAATGAAAAGTTCATAAGCTTTGATTGAACGCGGTATCAATTACATTTTATATATATACTTTAATAAAGCTTTCCCTAAAGTGAATTCGTTCTGAAAGATGCTACTCTCTATACGGAAGAGATGATGAAAGCACGAATTATTGTTGCGTTTTTCAAAAATAATATAGCCGAGTGCTTTTTTATTTAATGCCGGCATACAGGTATATGAAAAGCTAATTTTTCTTTCTGTTGCTGCTGCTACTATTTCGGCTAGATTTATCTAGTGTGAACGCTATTTATGATTACTGTAATGCTTTTACGAACAAATTCGACGGCAACTTTGGGTATTTTAAAGACTGTTTGCAAGTCGTTTTATCTGTACGTAATATTTTCATTTATGCGCCGCTTTAACATTCAAAAGGGACGGTAGCGATTGGTAAATGTGTGTGCGGCATTTCACGAAAATATATTCACACCTTTCTGTACGCGTGCAAATGTGCGAGTGCGTAATTTTTAAATTTTTAAAGTCGATTAATGCATTTTCGTCGTCCGATGAATTTTCATTTTTTGGGAATTCGATTTGCCATTTTTTTTTGCTGGAAAAGTGAAATCAAAGAGCTTTTGTTGCCTTTATTCATGCGAAAAAATTTTTCATGTTCTGCATATGGTTGTCTACTAAAAATCCATTTTGGTTTTCTGCAATAAAATGAATAAATCTGTAATAAAAACAATAATCTCTGCGGAGAAGATTTGAGGATGATTACAAAAATTAATTAATCAAAACAACTTTTTTTTATTCCCTTTTATTTTTAAAAGTTCGTAAAACGTATAGATTGGCCCGTTATGAAACCTAATAAAAGTAATAAAAGGATTTGAATAAAAGATAAAATTTTTCTAATTTATTAATTATTATTAATAAATTTCTAAAAATCATAAATTTACAATTATGTAACGTAACATTATTTATTAGAATTTAAACTCACTTAGAAAACTAAATGTACAAGTTGATACCTATATATATTAATTATTAATTAATTATCTTTATTTTAATTATTATTAATTCTCTCCGCTTAGTTTTAAGCATTAAAACATAAAACGCAGACTTTTAGAATTTTTTATTTTGAATTTCGCGCGCCCGAAGCGAACTTGCGGCGAGCGTAGTATCGACGCGCCCGCTTGGTGGCGTCGGCCAACCCGCGCGAGAACTAGTACCTAGAAAAGCATATAAGCAGGGGTTCTATATTTTTTAAAAATATACTTTCTAACGTAAATTTTTCTTTTTGTAAACGACTGATGACTTCTCAACTACAAAATGTTACTGCAGGTTTTGCAAACGCATTCTTTGTGCCGAAATTTACTGCTTCGGCGAGATTCAGTCCAATATTCATTATAAAGTGTATTTATTACGGCTTCGCCAACATACACTAAGTCACCAGGATTTTAAATGCAGAATAGTACATTGATTACCCAATGTTTTAATAATGCAAGATTTATCAGTAATCTGAGTTTGTGGAAGATGCGGCAATCTTTTTGGTCGTTGTTGTGAACGTTGTACGTGCACCTCCAACATATCACATGGGATTATTCATTCCTACTACAGGAACCCCTTTGCTGGGGTGATGTTTCCAGAAACACATTGCCATTAGGAGGTATCAATGAATCACCCAGAAAAACTGGTAAAATTTGGGAATCTGCGCTCTTAAATAATTTTTCAAATGCTCTAAAATATATATGCTTTTCAAGGAATCTTACCTTCTCATCTTTCATTAGCTGCCGATTTTTTGCTGGCTGACGGGAGTCACTAATTATTTCAAACACACCGTCAGCTACTTTGGCAAAGGATTATTTATTCACGCTTACATTGTGATTATTTGCAATGTAGCTTGGAATATCAATATTCCTCATTTTTACTTAAAACATTTCTAAATATATGAACAGGTAACCGGTTAATAGTCACCTGATGAAGAAACATACCTAAAGGCACTGCAGTGTGTGTCCATCCAGGCTTTGCAACAGGTTACTTCCTCGAGCTTGCATGGCCATAGCTGTAATTAATATTAAAAATGTTTTAAAAAATACAGTATTTATTTTTCCACTTCCAATTTCGGGGGTACCGAACACTAATCCATCGTGAGGTTGGCTTGTCGTGGTCGAGGGCCATTGATGACCTGCTGCAGTGCATGGTTGTTAGCTGGTCGAGGCCAAGGTGGATTCATTTGAGGGTTGGCTGGTCGAAGTCCACGATTTGGCAAAGAAGGAAACTACTCCTGATCAAGAATATTTAAAGAATTAAAAAAAAGAATAAATTAAAGAATTACTAGAAGATTTTGAACTTACCATTAAATGTTAAAATTGTTTAAATTTTCATTGAGCTTATTATTGTTGCCTTGGTCCATCTGAAACAATAAATAAAATAATTAATTTATATACTTTTAGAATTATATATAACAATTTTTTTACTTTTTACTTACTTTTAAGTTGATTCTAGTAAAGCTGGTTTAATTTAATTTTTTAACCACGTGCAACAGTGTTAAGTACTTGCAGAGAAAATGAAACATAAAAGGGAACAAAGCAGGCCTGGAACAAAGGGAGAAGTCGTGACTCGCGAACGCTAGTGACAAAATTGCCGCGTTTCGAGTCACGTGACCCAAGTCGTCGCGGACCGAAAATTGCAACCGAATGCGGATTGCGGAATGCGGATACTAAACCGACACATATGTACATAAACTTTTACTAATTACAATTTTATATTAAAAAGTACATTGTATCATATTCATTTCATCGAACCTCTTCCAACCACCGTCTCAACTTCGACTCCCACCGACATCCAGTGTGCCGTCCAGTTGGACACAGCTCAAC